>CM064969.1:5354200-5578040 GCA_032847665.1 Solanum chilense | reverse complement strand
TTTGCACCTGTTTTTTTTTTTTTTTTTTTTTAGAAATTCATCCTTTCGAATGCTCTTGACAAAAACTGAGATAAAACTCGTCAGCTTAAAAATGCAATTTAAATGGGAGACAGTGTTTTTCACCGTGTGGACACTTAATTTCTCTCCTTGACATTTAACGTCAGTTGACGTTGAGGGTTAAATATTCCTTTGAGATGCACAATTCTTTTTCTGGCAATGCATGATTGCTCGCAGGACATGAATATCTTCCCGTGATGCGTAAATTTTGCGAGGGATGGGATCTTCTCGCGATGCATAAATTCCACAAACTATGAAATCTTCTTGCGATATGTAAACTTTTGCGAGGAATTGAATCTTCTCGCGATGCATAAAATTTTGCGAGGTATGAAATCTTCTCGCGATGCAGGAATATTGACTCGCAATGCATGAATATTAACTCTCGATGCATGAATATTGACTCGCAATGCATGAATTTTCTACGAGGTATGGAATCTTCTCGCGATGCAGGAATATTGACTCTCGATGCATGAATATTGACTCGCGATGCATGAATATGAACTCTCGATGCATGAATATTGACTCGCAATGCATGAATATGGACTCTCGATGCATGAATATTAACTCGCGATGCATGAATATTGACTCGCAATGCATGAATTTTCTGCGAGGTATGGAATCTTCTCGCGATGCATGAATTTTCTGCGAGGTATGAAATCTTCTCGCGATGCAGGAATATTGACTCGCAATGCATGAATATTAACTCTCGATGCATGAATATTGACTCGCAATGCATGAATTTTCTACGAATCTTCTCGCGATGCATAAAATTTTGCGAGGTATGAAATCTTCTCGCGATGCAGGAATATTGACTCGCGATGCATGAATATTGACTCGCGATGCATGAATATATGAATATCTTCTCATGCATGAATTTTCTGCGAGGTATGAAATCTTCTCGCGATGCATGAATTTTCTGCGAGGTATGAAATCTTCTCGCGATGCAGGAATTTTCGCAATGCATGATTTTTTGCGATGCATGATTTTTCGCAATGCATGATTTACGCGATGCATGATTTTTCGCAATGCATGATTTACGCGATGCATGATTTTTCGCAATGCATGATTTATGCGATGCATGATTTTTCGCAATGCATGATTTACGCGATGCATGATTTTTCGCAATGCATGATTTACGCGATGCATGATTTTTCGCAATGCATGATTTTCGCAATGCATGATTTTTAACGAGGCCTGGATGGCTCGATAATGTTCCAACTGTAACGAGGTGGATCGCTCGATAATGTTCCACTGTAACGAGGTGGATAGCTCGATAATGTTCCAACTGTAACGAGGTGGATGACTCGATAATGTTCCTGTTTTGACTTGTTAAAGAAGTCCAACTTCAAATGAATTTTTGAGACCCTCTCAAAAATTCTGTCCCAGTTTCCAGTATGAGGAGAAATGAAAATCTTACTGGGAATATGACCGAGCCGTTGTGGCGCCTACGTATCCCGTTGGAGCAGGAATCAGGTCAAACGTAGTTCAGACCATAGAATTTTGGTCTTCTGTTTTGACTCGTTAAAGAAGTCCAACTTTCAATGAATTTTTGAGATCCTCTCAAAAATTCTGTCCCAGTTTCCAGTGTGAAGAGAAATGAAAATCTTACTGGGAATATGACCGAGCCGTTGTGGCGCCTACGTATCCCGTTGGAGCAGGAATCAGGTCAAACGTAGTTCCCCCGTAGACTTTTGTTCTTCTGTTTTGACTCGTTAAAGAGGTCCAACTTTCAATGAATTTTTAAGATCCTCTCAAAAATTCTGTCCCAGTTTCCATTATGAAGAGAAATGAAAATCTTACTGGGAATATGACCGAGCCGTTGTGGCGCCTACGTATCCCGTTGGAGCAGGAATCAGGTCAAACGTAGTTCCCCTTGTGGATGATGAGTGCTGCAGAGAATCTGAATGATTATCAGTAAAAAATGCACAATATGAACATGATGGAATATGCAAATGGTACCCTTTGCTATATTCAAAGCCTAAAGACAAGACATATCACATTTTTGGCATGGACAATTCAATGAAGAAAAAAAAAAAGTCTCACATGTATAAGATTAACTTAACAACACCTTTTATAATGAACGACTCAAAAGACCCTTTTTTTTCTTTTTTTTTTCAAAAATAAAAATGCGATGAGATAGTCAAATTTTCACCACGATTGGTACCAACAGTTAAGATTGCATGTAAATTTTTTTTTTTTTTTTTTTTTTGAATAAGGTAATTCCTATAGCTTCAAATGGTACCTCAAATATACTAAAGGATTAACAAGATCCGTTCATCTTGTTTCAAGCAAAGGTTTGAATTGTATCAATCCTCATGTTTCAAGTGCTCTCACGACAAAGGCTAGTCCTATTTCACACATATTTGAAACATTTGATTATAGGACATTTTTTCAAAGTGCACTCACACTCACAAGAATGTTCAATGCACACAACTGTGATACCATATGCTTGACCCTTATGTAAATCTCCACTAATGTGAGAACATTTGGAATGAGATCATGTAGGGCTTGTCATTGGCTTGTAACGTAGGCTTAGGGATGGGTAGGATATTTATTTGAGATAAAAGTGACTTAATTCCTCCTTGAGTGTTACACAGAATTTGTGCTCTTAATAATTGGTACGTCTTTGACGTCAGATCCTCTTCATTGTTCTCCCACCTTTCATCTTCTTTTGAATTCTCATTTTAACACTTTTTTTTTCTTTTTTTTTTTCATTTCTCATTTTTTGAGCTTTTTTGAGTCCTTATTCGTTGAAGCTTTCTTTATCCACTTCTTTATTATAATAATTTTTTCCTTTTTTTTTTTTTTGAATATTTTCCTTCCCTCCTTTCAGTGACCCTGTAAGGGTATTCTTTAACTTTCTTTATTTCTTCCACTTTCTTTCTTCCTTTCTCTCTTTTCTCTAGAAGTCTTTGCTTCCTTGATTTTGGGAGACTCAATATCTTTGCTTTTGAAAATTTCAAACATGAATCTCCTCTTATAATTCACACATCCTTTGTGCACTCAAGAAGGTTGGGCCAAGAGAGGATAGTGCTCGTAAGCACTCAAAAGGGTAGTGGTTAAAATGTGGTTGTCCAAATGAAGGTTTCAGGCTCAAAATGGGAAAACTAGGATTAATGTAATTTGGTAGGCTTTGAAAGGCACAATCGGGTCAAAAAGGCCTACAATCCTTTCTCAAACCAAACATTACTCATGATTTCGCCTCGAAAAACATTCAGGTCAAGTTCTAGATCAACAGTGTAACACAATTGAACTTTGATCAAAATCTCACCACACCATGCACATGAAACATAAGGTTAATTTTATTCTTATCTTGATTGAATGCAAGAGAATTTTCAAGCATCACAAAAGTACAGATAAGAGGTACCGCGAGAATCTATGGTTTAGCGCAAAGTCAGCCTTTTCGATCATATCGAATATATTTACATGCTCTTAACCCAATAGGTCCCGACCGAGTTGAAGACATGACTCTAACAGTATGTACAAACAATTTATTATTATTTTTATTTTTATTTTGAAAAATGATTATACCGAACCCAAGAAGGGTTGCCTACGTATCTCACCGAAATGAGAATCAGGTACGCGTAGTTCGTGCAAATATGACTTGGAAAATATGCACAAACTATTTTATGATCTTTTTTATTTTTTTATTTTTTTTGAAAAAGATAATACCGAACCCAAGAAGGGTTGCCTACGTATCTCACTGAAATGAGAATCAGGTACGCGTAGTTCGTGCAGATATGACTTGAAAAATATGCACAAACTATTTTCTTTTTTTTAATTTTTTTTTTTTTTTTGAAAAAGATTATACCGAACCCAAGAAGGGTTGCCTACGTATCTCATTAACATGAGAATCAGGTACGCGTAGTTCGACCGGATATAATTTCAAAAATATGCACAAACTATTTTTTTTTAATTTTTTTTCTCTTATATTTTATAGTCTCTTTATCGTCAATATTTATACTGCCTGTTGAATGTACCTACGAATTTTGTACAGTAATGATTTGTTGTACTCTTTTCGGATGTTTTCTTGGATTTTTGTCTCCTTCCAATTTTCACGAGATCCAGACATTGTTATGACCATCCCCGACTGATGTCGGGGACGGTATCCCTACAAAAATATGAAAAATATGTGAGAGCAAGACCATCATGCCAAATAATAATAAAAATAAGTGGGTGTCATCTTATAATTAAATACTCCCCTGATTTATCGTTTTCACTTGATATTAACGTCTTGTGAAATACAAGGATTTGAATTGCTCTAATCCTCTTGTCTCTTGCGACTTCGAACAAATAATGATTTCTGAATTCAAACATAAATAAATTTTTCGCTGTGAAGAACAACTCAATGTAAAAGTGTTAGTTCCTGTACATAATGGATAATACAAAATATTACACAAAAAATGAATTAAACACATAAACACTGTTTTAATTAAAGACAAACTGAAACATATCACATAGCATACAAACAATTATTGCGCGTCCTATGCAAATATGTGACCCTTTTATGCCTAGGGTAGGCCTATCGATTCGAAGGATGTGTACGTCATTTGAAATATTTCATTGCCCCAAAACTCAAATTTATACAAATTTTATGAATAAAACCTAATGTGAATACATAATAGGGAAAATGTATACAAAATAATCAGTCCCACGCAGGGGTACGACCCTAAACTATGCCTCCATGAAAGATCCTTCTGCTTTCTTGATTTGTTGTCATCTTCGGGTGGCAATATCTTCGAATAGGCTAGTAGCTGGTGAAGCTATTTCTTTAACCTAAGCGAACTATAATCTAATCGTTACACTATGAGACAATGATTTTCCCAAACAACGTATACATCCTTCAAATTTAAACACATAAGTGTGAACGTCCATTTAGGCCGTGGGCGTTTTGGACTCAAGGTGGTCTTCTAATGGGCACAACACGCCTTGGGTGTTGGTCATCTTAGGCTGATGCTTAAATTCGGATTTGGTTTAGCTCTATCCTAGTTGACTAAGAGTGGCTTTTGAAAGACCGGGAACCCAAGCGGACAACTTAGGCTGGAATTCACGACAACCATTGGACGCATAACGAACCAATAAATTGCCGATCATTCCGAAAAAGGATTGAGTATTTTAAAGTTCGGTTGCGGTTCCGCAAACCATCCTTTAATATACTATGCATACATATTGGAAGATGCCATGAATGCAATAAAAAAATATATACACAATAAAATAAATAATGAATAAATACAATAAACAAATAATCAACGAATATAAAAATACAAGGTATAACATAATAATAAAACAAAAATTTCCTCAATTTGAAAAATTAAATTCATATTGGTTAAAACCTCTAAACTCCCCAGCGGAGTCGCCATTCTGTTTACATCCCTACTCTGTCGAAATAGGGCGAAACGTCGCGGCAACTCAAAAATAATTAATTGTTTCAATTTTAACAAAGTTTTAAAAATAAACGAATTTTGAAAGAGTCGCCACCTAATTTTAGGAAAACTAGGAAACCAATTATGATCTACGAAACCAATTCGATTCTAGGTAAGGGGTTTAAATTATTCCGAAGGGAAGGGGTTAGGCACCCTTCGGAATCCACAATTGTGGTTCCCGACTGAATTCATTTTTTTTTTTCAAATTGAGGAAGAATATAAAATAATATACAAATATACTAAACATGCAATAAACACAATAAAATAATAATCATCGGCCTAAAGTTTGCCAAACGTCAATATTCACAAAATAACGAAATAAAAATATAATTCGAACTTTTTCGAATAATTCAAGGAGAAACACCTCCGTGTACCTGTAAACACTTAGTAAAAGAGTTAGTGCCAAATAAATATAAATAAAAATGAATAACTCAAACAATAACTTTAAAAAAAATAAAAATTCGTCTTATTAACATGGGAGGCCTTGGAAATCGACGATAATTTCTTCATCGGCCAATTCCAACAACTAAAATTATATATAAACTTAAATTATATTTCCGTCTATGAAAATGGAAAAGCCTCCAAAACCGACGGAGAGTTTTCTCATTGGCCACATTTAACAATTTTAGAATATATAAACTTGAATTAAAATTCCGTCTTTTAAAATGGGGAGGCCTCTAAACCCGACGGATAGATTTTTCATCGGCCCTTTAACAAATATATTTAATATAACCTGAACATCAACAAAACATAACAAACTTATCCCAAGAGAATAGGGAAAACAACAACCAAACTAAAACAACATAATAATGAAATGGAAATAACAATAACATAATATATGAAAATTAAAAATAACATTAAAATAGGATAATAACAAAACCCTGAAAAGCTAAGATAGCAAATAGTTGATTAACAATTTTAAAATAATAATAATAATAAATAAACAAACATCAAACCGTAAAATAATACTAATATTAAAACTACAATAAACACAAATATTAATTGACTTTTAGAACTACATTAAACTAAAAAAAATAAAACAAGCTACATATAATAAACAGAAAACATAAAAGAACTGGGAATTAAATAAAACAAGGCTAAGAAAAAAAATTTACCTGGTTCTGGGCGGCGAACCGGAACTACGAGTTTGAAGGCAACGACTCCACCTCCTCAACTCGAAAAACCACACAAACACTTTAAAAATTTTGAACTATGGGAACCAAGAATTCTCAAAAATTTATGAGTATTCTTTTGTTTTCCCTCCCTTTAAAATATTGAATGAAGTGGGTTTAAATAGAAACCCAAAAATCCTCAAAAAGGATGAAATACCGATGTGGGACTTTTTGCAAAAAATTGAAAATTGTTAGAGAAAAGATGTGGGATAGGAAGGTTTTTTTTTTGTTGTTGTATTTGACTAAAAAATGTATGAATTTTAAAATCATTGGATCAAAATTTGCTATTAAATAAATAAAGCTTCAAAATCACGAATTTTAAAAATGTTAGGCCAAAATTGGGTGTTAACAATTGTTTTTTGAAAATTTGCGTTTTAGCCCATTTATTTCTCAAACTAATTCTTATAAGTTATTTGAAAAAGAAACTTTTTGTAGAGAATAATGTTAAAAGAGTATTTCCTTAAGTAAATTGTTGAGATATTTATAAATTAAGATAAGTGAATTATTTAAATTTTTAAAAAGGAAAAATGCATAAGTACCTTTTAGATTACGATCGAAATTTTAGAAACATTTGAATTTAACTAGAGTCCTATTATCCCATAAACTAATTTAAAATAAAATAAATACACCACAAACGCTGACATGTCCTGGAGAGTATGTAAATACTTTCTTGAAGGCAAGTGATGAGTGCACAAATTGGACACATGTCATTTTTTAATTGGTCACTTTATAATTAGTTAGTTCACATATTTATTGATAATAAAACTTATATATATCTAATTATTTTTGGTTCTTTCATCGTAAAAAAATTATTTTAAATTTTTTTACTTTAAATTTTTTAATTTATTATCTTTTCACTTTCAATTATTTTTAATAAATTTTGTGTATTTAAAAAAATAAATAAAAGGTCCTTTAATTTTAATGTTTTATTTAATTTTCTTCACGTATTATGATAACCGTTTAAAATTAACCTATATTAAGTACAAGAAATTTGAAATCAAATCAAAAGGAAAGACAAAAAAAAAACTCAATACAAAAATAAAAGAGAAAAAAATGAATCTAAGTAAAAAAAAAATAGTTAAAAGTAAAAAATTGAATGTAAGTTAAAAGAAAATAGTTTCGGTACAAGGTAAAAAATGTTAACTAAACACAACCAACTTGAGTAGTTGAAGGTGCCACATAGCACAAAAGGTGCACAAAAATAAGAATAAAATGAGTTAGGAGGGTAATTGGATCTTAGTTAAGTTTTGGTGTATCTCTGATATTTCGGTCATAGATTAGGGATACTTATGCATTATCCCTTTAAAAAATTATGAAATTCTTTTTCATATTTATTTTTTATTTAGTAATTAAATATTTTTTAAGAGAATAATTTAAGAACAATTAAAAGGATAAAAATAAAATAATATTTTATTTATATTTTAAAATATGTTTTGTAAGAAGCATACTCCCAATAAATTATTTAATATGAACTAAAGAGAGAATTATTTATAAGTAGTGGCATACAAAATTGAACAGAAAATCGAACTAGCAGTAAATTGAGTCAAATTGAAAAGAACTCGATAGTAATTTGATTTGATATTAAAAGAAATCTGATAATATTTGGATTGATTTGGTTTTATTTAAAAAAGTCAACTCGAGATTAAATCAATTCGACATTATATATAAATTTTAAAATTTATTTTATGTATAAAATTATTTACTTTGATATAATTTCTAAATCTTCCTATATATATATATATATATATATATATATATATATATATATATATCTAATTTTTTCAAACTTTTTTAGACTTGGAATTTTTAATATTCCAATAAAGGTTATAGTACATAGATATTAGTAACTCTAATAAAACTCAATTCAACATCGAATAAATATTAATGCTAACAAAAAAATTAATTTAATACTAAGAATGACAATAATTTTGAATATTTTTTCTTTAGTTATACGTTGGTTTAGACAATTAAAGTAAATAATCTAATTTTAATTTTTATCTAATGTTTAATCATGTAATTAGTACTTATTAGACTTATTTTAGCATGACTTAGTACTTTCAAATTATGATAATTTTCATTATGACTTATTAATTTGGAACATTTATTATATACGATTTCATTATTATTTTTGTTGAGTATTTTGTTGTCATCACTAATCTCATATTTTGTGTTATTTTCTTAAGGAATATCTTAATAGTTATATTTTGATTGGAGCAAAGAAATATTTGGAGCACAAATTAATTATAAACTTTATTGGAGAAAATCTAAAAATTCAAAAAACCTAAGGTTTATTAGTTTGAGCATTGGTCAAGCTAGTCATATCATAATTAAATACTGATATTGACAGATGACAAACTATTCTAAAGAAAAATGAAGTCTAAATTATGATATTTATTTCCAACTCCAAACAGAAAATTCTCTCAATCTTATTTTTCAACAGCCAGCCACTCATTCATTCTAGCAACAAATTGTGTAGGTAGCCATAGAAATGAAGAAGAGCTACTCAATTCTGATACTTGTTCATTTTTTATGCTTTAGTCTTTCACTAGGAGGAGACACCATTTCTGTGAATGTATCTGTTTCTTCAGACCAAACAATTATGTCTTCAGGTGGGAATTTTGAGCTTGGTTTCTTCAGACCAGGCGACTCTCGCTCCTATTACATAGGCATATGGTACAAGAAACTATATCCTCAAGAAGTAGTATGGGTAGCAAATAGGGATAAACCACTTGATAGTGCTGATGCTAACTTGATAATTAGTCGAGGCAATCTGGTTCTTGTCGATAGACTTCAAAACTCAATTTGGTCTGCACTTGCTGGGAACATCAGTCCAAATATTTCAGTTACTGCACTTCTTCGTAATGATGGGAATTTGATTTTGGATGATGTGTCCAAGGCATCAATGCCCTTACTACTTTGGCAAAGTTTTGACTACCCAACACACACTTTTTTGCCTGGTGCTAAGATTGGATATGACAAACGTACACAAAGAAAACAGGTTCTGATTTCATGGAAGAATTTGAGCGATCCAGCACCAGGATTATATTCCATGGAAATGGACCCAACGCGTGCTCAAATTGTTGTAAAATGGAATAGGACTAGAGAGTATTGGGCTAGTGGTTCATGGGATGGCAGGACATTTAGCTTAGTGCCTGAGATGAGGACAAACTACATATATAATTTCAGTTATATCGACAATGAGAATGAGTCGTATTTTACATATTCCCTTAACAATGGTTTAATCACATCAAAATGGATGATGGATGTCTCGGGACAAATTAAGCAACAAACATGGTTGTATGGTAACATTGATTGGAATCTGTTCTGGTCTCAACCAAAACAACTTTGTCAGGTTTATGCTATATGTGGGGCATTTGGAGTTTGTAATGAAGCTAATGCAACCTGCAATTGTTTGAATGGTTTCAAACCAAGATCAGATACAGAATGGAATTCAAATGATTATTCCAGTGGCTGTGTAAGAGACCAAAAGGTGCAGTGTAATGCAATTACTGAAGACAGAGATAGTTTATGGATAACTTCTAGTATAAGACTACCCACTTCTCAAAATACTAATATCACAGTTGGGAAAGCCTCACAGTGTAGATCTGCATGTTTCAACGATTGCTCTTGCACTGCTTATACTTATGATGGTTCCGCTATCTGTTCTATCTGGACAGGGGATCTGTTCAATCTGCAACAACTCAGCACAGCTGAATCAGAAAGGACTATATTTGTCAAACGTGGCTCACCTCAAGGTTAGTATAACATAGTTTGATTCTTTATTTCATATTAGTACTATGTTATGGATAGAATTCCTTATTGACTTAAGCACTTAACGACAATGATTCTTCTTTCAGCTCAAACTAATGCTAAGAAATCAATGAAGCTTAAAGCAATCCTTTTGTCCATAATGGCTTTGATGTTTCTACTCATAGGCAGCATTAGCTACATTTACTGTAGAAGACGAATAGCAAAAAAAGCAGGTATTTGCTGAATGAATCTAGCTTTGGAAGATATTTTCTCTTATACCATTTTGGACTTGATTCATTCTCAATCCAATTGAGGTAATGAAATCCCTCCTTTTCTATTCCAGATAGAAGTAAAGGGGCACATAAATCTCAGCGGCACAAAGCTGAAGGAGAAGCAAAAATATTGATGAATGAAAACAGTGATGAAGCGATTGATGTTCCTTACGTTCACTTGGAGACCATTTTGGCTGCTACAGACAACTTCTCAACTGCAAATAAGCTCGGACAAGGAGGGTTCGGTCCAGTTTACAAGGTTAAAACTTCATTCCTACATCTATGTGGACTGGCATGGCCTCATTGACCTAATGAGATGAAATTCTTTTGCAGGGTATCTTTCCAGGTGAAAAAGAAATTGCAGTGAAAACATTATCCAGTCAATCAGGACAAGGCATAAATGAATTTAAGAATGAGGTGACTCTAATTGCAAAGCTTCAACATCGAAATCTGGTGAGGCTATTGGGCTATTGCATCAATGCAGCGGAACAAATATTACTTTACGAATATATGCCGAATAAAAGTTTAGATACATTCCTATTTGGTGAGTTAGCCTTAATAAGTTCCTTATTCTCAAAGTCATGTTTCTTATAATGATCTAATTGTTTTATTGACGTACCAAACTTTGTCATGGTAACGATTCAAGATGGAACACTTTGTCAATTATTGGATTGGAAGAGACGTTATGACATCATATTGGGCATTGCACGGGGTCTATCTTATCTTCACCATGATTCACGACTAAGGATCATTCATAGAGATTTGAAAACCAGTAACATTTTATTAGATGAGGAGATGAACCCAAAAATTTCAGATTTTGGCTTGGCAAGAATTGTTGAAGGAAAAGTAACAGAAGCAAATACAAAGAAAGTAGTGGGGACCTAGTAAGTATAATATCAAATAATTTCTTACAAAAGGAGCTTTGGATAAAATCTTATACTCAAATGTTTTGTTCATCTCTAGCGGCTATATGTCTCCTGAATATGCACTGGATGGACTTTTTTCCATCAAATCAGACGTATTCAGTTTCGGAGTAGTCATGCTTGAGATAATCAGTGGAAGAAGGAATACAGGATTTTATCAGTCGGAAGAAGCCTTAAACTTGTTGGGTTATGTAAGTGAAGAAACTTCCCATGACTTAATTATTATATCTTCTTCTTAGCTTTGTTTCTCTGATTGAAAAATGATCACAGGCATGGAAACTGTGGACAGAAAAATCCGAGACACAATTAATAGAGAAGTCATTACTTGAATCATGCAACAGAAGTGAAGCAATGAAGTGCATAAATATTGCGCTTCTGTGTGTACAAGAAGATCCAAATCATCGTCCTACTATGTCAGATGTCATTTTAATGCTGGGAGTGGAAGGTAGTAACCTTCCAACACCTAATAGACCAGCTTTTGTAATAAGAACACATGCTTCTAGCACATCTTCTTCTTCCTCCGATAAAAAATACATTGTATCCAACAATCAGGTGACGATTACAGTTGAAGAAGGACGTTAGTGAAGCCATTTAAAGCCACAATATTGTATTACTAACTTTTATTGCAGTCCTGTTTGCCCAGTATGTATATGTAATGAAATTTAATCTCTTTAGTTCATGTGATTGAAAGGTGTTTGTAGAGAAAAACATAACTCTTCAAAAGTAATGAAATCGAGTAAGTAGGTAGAAGATGTTGATGGGTATGTACACTCTTTTAGGCTTATACTCAAACAGTTAACAGTCTACCGATCGACATAGAACATTTTCAAACCAGTGACTCAGAATCATCTCCAGTCTTCATATTGTTCGTTCAATTACTTAAAAAGACCTAACAAATCACATAAAAATAACTACTACTACTACATAGCGTCCATCCCAAGCAAGTAATGATTTGAATAGATTCTACAACAACAATAAGAGTTTGAGCACTTACAGTTGAACAAGCTCAGATCGGACCAATAATTTTTGAAAGAGTTCATTTTGAATCCTGCTAGTTGTACGAGTGAAATTCATGAAATTGAATAGGCTTATCAGTTTTCTTCTTCGTGATATTGAAATGATGTTGACTCTTTCCGCTGTTTGAAATTTGAACAAGACATCAAAAACTAAGTTTGATCAATGTTTCTAGACGGGGGACAATAGATTTTACGTAAAGTAATATGTATGATTGTCTAGGAGACCTCAAAATATTCTATAGGCATAATATATAAACATAATTCTTATCTTGACTTCAGCGAATAACTATGTTCTCGACTTTGAGTGTACACAAATATGCACTTAAACTTGTACCAAAATTATACAAGTAAACACAAGTATTCTACATGATATAGTATGCGTAAGATCCAAAATTGTCATGTAATGTGTCATATAGGACAAATTTAATGTGTATATTTGGTTAATTTTATATAAGTAAGTGTCTAATTGTGCACACTCAAAGTTAAAAGTTTATATTTGTCAATCAACATCAAGTTAAAGATCATGTTTATGTATTATGTCTATTCAATTATAAGATAACAAAATAGTGAAAAGAAAAATGAATAAAATAATGTGAATTGATATTAATTAAGGCAAAAACTAAGCAGCCACGTAAGAAATGACACTATATTTACCGAAAAACTATTGCACTTCTCTTTTCAAATTTAATTGATATTTTTTTTTGGAAAGGGTCAAAATTACCCTTAAACTATAGAAAATAGATTGTTTATACCCTTCATTATTTTTTATGATAAAAAATACCCTCGATGTTATCCAACAACCGTTCGCTAGTAAAACCTATTTTTTCAACAAAAAAATACAATAATTAATTTTCGATTGCAACCTAATTTTCTGAAATAAACAACTTGTCATACCAATATTAAAAACATTCAATATTATATGAAAAATCATCAAAATTACTTTTTGATTCGAATCTCCAACTATATAATGTAACATTGTACATTTTATAATTTATATATGGCATAAAATTAAAGCACACAATGTCTTCAAATTCCTACTTAATCGATATAATTTCTTTTAAAAAACAATGAAGAAAAAAATACAAAATTAGAATTTAAATGTTAAAGTTTTTAGTGACGATTTTCTGGACTTTTGCGGTGACTGTTGTCACTGCTAAAGGTCTGATTCTTTTGTAGCCAATCCTAGTTGGCAACGTTTAGGTGAAAGGATTAGTCCGATATGGCGTGTCACCTCAATAAAAATTTGGGGTGTTAATCCTTTAGGGCATTTATGGTCTCTTAGGATAATAGCAGGGACATTTTTTATCTCAAAATGTAACAAAAAATATAAGTGATTTATTTCACATAGTTTAAGAGCAATTTTAATCATTTTTCATATTTTTTTAACAATTTATATATAGAACACATCCTTAGAAAAAATTAGAGCACCGATTCATTACTTTAGTGATCTTATAATTGAACAGACCATGCACAGAAGCTATTATTTTTTGCTATAAATATCACAATATTCAATTGCTAATAACCAGATCTCATGAATTAAGCTAAGACATGTTAACTGCATCATTTTTTTAATAAAAAATATCATAAGACATTACATCGATAAATCACAAATCTTAATTTTTTTTAAAAAAAATTAAATATTTGTGATTACAAATTTTTAAATACACACAATTTTATTCCGATAAAAGAAAACATAAGAGTTCCATGCCATGGCATAGAATATTAAAAGCGACAGACACGAAGTCCCCACCCATCCCTCAAACATCTGTGACCACAAGGTGTGTTAGCACACTCACTGTCAGATCCACAAGGAGGTGGGTCTATACATACCCCAATTTTCTTTGGATCAACAACATGTTGTCGATCTGCAAAAAAATTAAAAAAAAAAAACATGTTATAATATTCTATATATTATAATAATATAATTTCTAGATTCACGTGAATCTAGTAATTTTTGTCTAGATTTTATATATATTTTAATATTTTACTTGATATTATAGTTATTTGATTATGAACCGAGCTGTGAAGTACGTATGATATATAAATATGTCATTTTTTTTGTTTTAAAAAAATAATTTTTTTTTAATCTGTTTTAAAAAGATCGATCCTTTCTCTTTTTGATAATCTTTTTGATAGTATTTAATTTTTAATTTAGAACTACGTGATTCAAAAGTTTTCTTTATTATCTTTACTACGTGTCAAGTCAATTTAAACTAGATCATTCTTGTGAAACGGAGGAAGTATTTAATTTGCCTTTGTCCTCCAACATTGGTCTTGCATAAGCATATATTCACTTAAATTTGTATAAGGTTGAACAAATAGACGAATACATCCTACGTGATATCCTATATGACAATTTGTGTGTCTTATGTGTATTATGTCATATAAGACTCATGTGTCTATTTGTTTAAATTTTATATCAATTTAAATGTCTACTCGTGCAAATTCAGTTATGGAGGACAGAAATACGAAATGAGGCAAAATTAAAAAGTTCAGTTATGTATTAGACTTATAAAAAATCATAAACTTAAAATTTTGAAACCGTTTCTAGTTAAATATATTTACGATTTGCAAATCATAACAGTATATACCAATTAGGGAAACAAATAATTTGAAGACAATATTGATCATACCATATCGAGTTACAAACACTTGATTCACACCATCAAGTGCTTCTGAGTTTGCCTCTGGAAGTTGTATGACGTTTAACTCATCATTTAACTTGACCTCCTCGTTTGCCATAAGAAGTTGAAAAACTGCATATTGGAGAGCAATACACGTGTTTTAATTTACGTGACATAATTTGATTAGATACGAGATTGAAAAGATAAAGAACTTTATAGTTTGTAATTTTAAACTTGCGATGAGATTATCTAAAAAAAAAAGGAGAAGTTTAATGTTAAACTATTTTTTAAGTGGACTAATAAGTAATACTTCATTGGTTACAAATTTACAATTGATTTATCATGTTAAAAAAAATATCTCTATTATTTTTTATACAATATTTGATGTGCTGGATTGAGAAAAATAATCTCAGGATAAGTTGTTAGTACTCCTAGCTCAATTCTTTATTTGATTAAAAAACATGATGTAACTTATTCCAAGATTGATAATTGTGATTGGGATATGGTATTTCTACTCGTGGGTGAAATACTAATATTGAAATAACTTATTATGGAATAAAAATATAAAATATCAAAAGTAACCCAAACTTATTTTATACTAATATAAACAACATCTTTTTAGGTGGTATTGTTGTAAACAAACAACTTATTCTAGAAATTATGTCATGCTTATTTGACAAACTAAATAACCAATTAAAAATAATTTCAACATATTTAATTGTATCATAACTTATTTCAATATGATTTATCTGAACATAACTTATCTTTCAAACCAAACGGTCTTAGTTTTAGCTTATTATGTTACATCTTTAAGACTACTATATTAAATAATATTTTGATACATTTCACATATCTATATAACGTAAAGACAACAACATTTTATATTTTTTTAATTTTTAAATTATGTATCAAGTCATTACAGTACAACACAAATAACTTTTAGCAGCATTAAATATTAACATTAATAAAGAGTGTTAATGTCTTTACCGACATTAGTTAATTGTCATTAGAATCAATATCGATAAAAACTTTGCCATTAAAAATACATATTTAGTGATAATTAAAAATTATTTTTCCTAATAATTATTTTTAATATAGTATTACCGGAAAAACTAATTAAAACGAAAGAAATATCTAGTAGTACATATGAGATATAGGAAGTATATACAGTACACACATGAGAAAGAAGTAATAATAAAAATGATTACTTACAGCATGCAAAAAGTAAATAAGCAACAATACAAGCCAACTTTGTTGAAGAAATCTTGCAATCCATTTTTTCTATATTATGTTGCTAGATATTGTAGTTGTGTCTATCTCATTGTAAACTTGAGAAATTTATAGGGATAATAAATCCAGTTTTGTGCAACTTGCTTTATTTTATCTATTTTTCTATCTTAATTTATATAATTTATCTTTTTATTTAATTTTAAAAAGTATAATATAATTTTATATTAAGTAATAATTTAATTTAAAATATTAATTTTATTTTTAATAAAATAATTTATAACTAAAAGAATGTCTATCAATTATTTTAGATCACAAATTTTAAAAGTCATTTTTTTTATTTATACTCTGTATTTAATTAAACTAGAGATGTATAAATAAAGCGAAGGGAGTAATATTTTATATCATGTTGGTTTCTTTTTGTCCCGATAGAGGGGATTATTAGTTTACTATTTACGAAAATAAGGCAAGTTGTCTTTGTCTCCCTAAATCTGACTTTTTTTGCAAGTTGCTTAAATATTTTAATGTGGAAACTTTTCCATGGTTTAAGATATTAGGAAGAAATTTTGTTCTAAGTATGAGTGTGATGATAGTTTAGAAGGCAAAACATATGATAATCTCAACTTGGCAAGGATTAATTTATATAATATAACAATCTAATCCCTCTTTTTGCGTATTTACATGTTATTATATCGACATGTCTTACCTACTTTTAATAATAACATGACACACAAACGAGCCTTTTATTTTAGTGTTAAAAGGGTATCAATGTTTTTTAATATTAGGTGTGCATAGATAGATGCTTACGGTGTGCTTGGTATGGAAAAAAAATATTTTGAAAGATATTTAAAAAAAAATCATTTTTACGCGCCAATCCGTACCCCTACCCTCCTCCCCTCCCCCCACCCAGGCCATTCCTACAAAAAAAAATTAAGAATCAAAATATTTTTAAAAAACATTTCAAATTTAAATTATTATTATTTTCAATTTTTAAGCCGACCTACCCCCTACCCCCACCCAAGCCACCACTACTCACCAACCAAAAATAAAAGAACACGTTAAACATTCATTTATTTTCTAAGAAAACATTTTCCTTTCCTACCAAACACATCCTTAGTTGAACAAGTTTTCAACTATAGCCATGTGAAAACATGAAGTTAATCTCTCTCTATCCTTTCTAGATCACATATCAAAGGAAAAATGTCAACTACTAGTATGGAACTAAGCTTCAACATCATGGATCTTCCTTGTGAAGTCTTGGTGGATATTCTCACTAGACTTCCCCTCAAACATGTCCATCAACTTCAAACTATTTCAAAGTTGTGGCTCACTAATTCCTACCTCTTGGCAATTAGTTGCGCGTAAAGAATACTTTTCTTATTTGATTGATGCAACATGTATAGATGGTATAATGTATTGGTTAGTTAGAGTAATGGAAGAAGGGACACATATCATATCAATGGTGTTAAAATATGTGCGTCCACTACCAGTCAATGGACCAGGTCCCTTTACACAGCAAAAACAGTGCAGAAGATTTAAACAATATAAAGAACACAACACAAGCAGTTTACGTGGAAACCTCCTTGCTCAAGGGAGTAAAACCACGACCTGTTGCACAGGATTTACAACCGTCTTCACTAATCTTCTCAAGCAAAAGCGAAACCCGGTTACATCAATGTGAGAAAAAGTTATTAATCTCACGATCAAGTAATCTACCTACTACTTGAAGAGCCTAAGCGGATACAACACCGCCCACTAAACCACCTAACTCTAGATGACTTAGAATTTGACTAAGCAACAAACCAATGTTGCCCACTAAATCAGTTAACCTTAACTGATTTAGACTTTTACAAACTCAAAACAAATATCTGAATCCTTTATAGATTAGGAACAGATTTACAATGAAAGTACATAGACACAAAGCTCTAAATACAACAAAGATTCTTCTTTACTCTATCAGGTCCTTCTGTTGAGTTGAGCAATGTTCTTCCTTGAAGATGGCCTTCTGTTCAGCTTGTGAATTTTCAGAGAAAATCCAAGTTTTGTTTGCCAAGTCTTAAATTTGTGTTTGTTGGAAAGAGATAATATCATTTCCCACAAATTCGTTAAAGTCATCCCATTGGCTGAAGGCCTGCTGTTGGAAAAGCTGTGCACCTACCGCATCAGAGATGACAGCTTTTCTGACAGCTGTCTTTTCGTCCTTTTCACGTCACTGTCTTGCAGGTACCAGGTCCCTTGCTTGCGGGAACCAGGTCCCTTGCAAACTTCTGTATGAGTTCTTGAAAAGGCTTGCTGGCTGACTTCCTTCTTTGGATGAATGAATATAATATGGTGTTTGTCATGCTAAAAGTATCAAACATAAAGAGTTATTATCCGTTGGACAAACACCCTCCTCCATTCTGATTGGTGTAGTACACTGACGTCTTACCAACCTCTGACGTGACAGCTTTACAGCTGTAACCAATTATGTATCTGATGGAGGAAACTCTGCCTGGTACCAGGTCCCTGCATTTGTGAGATACTGAAACATACAATATTGTCCGCTCTTCTTATTGGTGTAGGATACTGCACTTTTCACCTACCACCTGACATATCAGCTTTTATGACTGTACCCTATTTGTATCTGGATGAGAGCACTCTGCCAGGAACCAGGTCCCCGCATTTGTGAGGATCATCAAAACACCTAGAATATAACATTTTCCCCCTTTTTGATGATAGCACACAAATATACCTCACACTGAGTTTATCATTCATCTTATTTTCAGCAGTTCCAATAACAAGGATTTGGTTCCTTGTTAGATCGATAAGTTTGTTAAATCATCAAAACTTCATATCAAGTTCGAGCTATCATCTTAACTCAGCTTCGAACTAACATTGATGCAACATGTATAGATGGTATAATGTATTGGTTAGTTAGAGTAATGGAAGAAGGGACACATATCATATCAATGGAAAGTGTAAATGAAGAATTTTTAACTATAAGTTGTCCTAAAGAATATGATCATACACTATTTAGGCAAGGACAGTTAGTTGATTTGAATGGGTAACTCTGTTTAGCTTTCTACTCGAAAGTGTTGTCAAGAATGAGTCTGTTCTTGCTCAAAGATCGTACTACGAACCAAACATGGGCCAGGGAATATGATATCAACTTATCGTGTATGGGAGATTGGGTGAGAATAGTAGGGTATGTACCACTTGAAGGTAACAATGGTGACATTCTTATTAATGGTACAACGCCTTTCCGCTACAACATTAAAGAGAAAAGGGGAAGAAAGGTGCAAAAATCAAATGTCAACTATACTTGCTTGTATTACGATAGATGTTTTACGTTAGGAGTGAGAGATTTACCATCGAAGCCTTGAAACTGTGACATACTCTGACTTGATTCGCGCCTAAATTTTTAAAAAATGATATGCAGCTGATCTATCTAACTTTCTGAACTTTATGAAAACATTTAACATTTATCTGTCAATCTTCAGGATTTGTGTGGTTATACTATGTAATAGTTATGCAGGTTCTAGTTATTTTATCTTCTGTCTGTCATAAAATAATACATAGATTTCTTTGTAACTTATACCTATATTGCAAATCAAGCACCATGATATGACTTACGCATAATTTATAATACATGAACAATTTACCTCCTAATCAGCTAACGAACAACCCCTAAATCTCCACAATCATCTCATCAAGAGACTCCTATTTTGCATATTTAAATTCTTGATACCCTTCCCTTAACAGAGTCTCTTTAAGCCATTTTGCATCCCTTTTCAATGAACTACATAGCTAAAATTTCACTAGGTAGAAGACTCAAAACATATTTGGAGTACAAGATCATTAATACAAAGATCCATTAATTAGAATAGACAATTTACAGTTTGTTGCATTGTGCTTTCTAACTTAAAACATCTATCAAAGTACAAGCCAATATGAATGTTCATTTTAGGCCTAGGTAGACTTCTAAACCTATTCTCTTCAATGTTATAGAGGATAAGTTGTTTACCATCAATAACAATGTCACCATTGTTGCCTTGTAATTGTACATACCCTACTATTTTGAACCAACTCCCCATACCAGCTGATAAATTGATAGTATGTTCCTTTACCCATTCTTGGTTCGTCCGATCCTTGACAAAGTATAGATCCAGCCTGAATAATTCTTCTGAGTAGTAAGCTAAACATAACCTCCCATTCAAATCTGCTAACTGAACATTCTCGAGTATCGGTGCCTCCTCCACATAAGGATTATTGGGGCAACCAATGGAACTCAAGAAATTCTCACTTTCAATATCCATTGAAATGATACGCCTTTCCTTTCGAAGTCCTCTTTCAAGCAACCAATGAACTACACCATTTACACATGTTGACTCTATCTTACTAGAAAACCATTCTTGGTGTGTCAGGGCTTTCCAAGAACTAGGAATAGGTCCTCCATCTCGTAGTGTAAGAGTCTCAAATCGGAACTCTACAGGGGTACCACCATAGTTGAAGTTGTAGTCATGGCCAGGTTTGGTACCATATAAATGGACAACCTTGTATGTATTGTTGGATGGGATATACGTAGCATCGAAACAAATTGATGGATGACTTGATATTGGTATGTCTATGATCTCTTTTGTTGTAGGATTGCATACCTTGTGATTGAAAATAATGAGATTGGATGATATGGTGAAGGAGTGTTGGGGGGACATAATATCCTCAAAACTGAACTCTTCCTGGATCTCACTGTTGTCAATATTGAAGTCCATAGCCGATATAATGATGGTTCGACTAATCATTTCCCAGCTCGGTGAAAACTTGGTGTCAGGTACTTGAACTACACGTGCTTGAGGACGATTCATGGATTTCACGTTGTAGAGTCTTCTGAAATGTGGACTAGAGATTATTTTGAACCATAACTTTGAAACAGTTTGAAGTTGGTGTACATGTTTGAGTGAAAGCCTAGAGAATATGTCCACCAAGACTTCACAAGGCAGAGTCATGATGTTGGAACTCATCAATGCCATTGCACTATCCATCCTTCAACTGCTTAATTCGTGGCGTAGACGGGAGAAAGAAAGAAAGATCAAAGTTGTTAACTTCATCTTCTATATCTCCAGTATAGATTAGTATTATATAGTAATGAAGATGAGACTTTGAATACTTTTTAATTTATTGATTAGCTGCCACAGAGAGAGACAGCCTTGCTTTACTTGTTATTTTTAGTAGTGACAACAACCTTCATTGACTTCTAACACAGCTATGCGCCTTAAGTTCCTCAACTCTTCAAAGGCTCTTTGGTAGCTCTCCGTCCACTCCCAAGGCCGGTTCTTCTTTAGGTGGAGCAATGACGGGATTCACCAGCCCCAGAAATATAGTTGTTGGATATTTTAAAATAATTTGAGACGTGTTTTGGTGATGTGCATCTGTCAACAACTTGATCAACAAGTATTAATTCCCTTTATCTCCAAGTAATGCATAGTGAAAATGTTTTCTTCTTCTCCAAGCTTCACTGCTTAAGCTCTAGGACACAAAACTAAGTGAAGTAGTAAGACTTAGCCAATTTTCAAACCGACTTGCTTATTTTGTAGTATTTATATTTTGTTGATGCTTGTATGTGCTAGACGTGTGTGTTCTTATTACAAAAGCTGGTCGATTAGGTCTCTGAAGACTCGTGCCTTCTCCTACCAACATTACAATGACATCTGACATTTTAGGACGATCATTTGAATCTTCTTGCACGCACAAAAGTGCAACATTGATACACTTTATCACCTCACTTCTATTGCATGAGTCAAGTAACGACTTCTCTGTTAATTGTATTGCACTTTTCTTCTATCCACATTCTCCATGCCTGTGATAACTTCCAGTTAGATATCAAAACTTGCAAAAAGGACAAAAATGATGTAGGTCTGAGTTACATAATCTAACAAGTTTAATGCTTCTTCTGATTGGTAAAATCCTGTATTCTTTCTTCCACTGATTATCTCAAGTATGACAACTCCGATACTGAATACATCTGACTTGATGGAAAACAGACCATCTGATGCATATTCAGGAGACATATAGCCACTTGATTACACCATGTCGAAAACATGTTAGATGCATTTTACAAAAACAAAAGGAGAAAATGATCGATAGGAAGGGATGTTGCATACTTACTAGGTCCCCACTATTTTCTTTGTCTTTGCTTCTGTTCTTTTTCATTCAAAAATCCTCGCCAATACAAAGTCTGCAATCTTGGGATTCATCTAATCATCTAGTAAAATGTTGCTGGTTTTTAAATCTCTATGAATGATCCTTAGTCGTGAATCATGGTGGAGATAAGCAAGTTCTCGTCCAATGCCCAATATGATGTCATAGCGCGTCTTCCAATCCAATAATTTGCAAAGTTCTCCATCTTGCATAAGTATCATGACAAAGATTAAATCTTGTCAATAGTATAGGAGCTTGAGAATAAAGAACAGATCTTGGCAAACTTACCAAATATGAATGTATCTAAACTTTTATGTAGCATATATTCGTATAGTAAAACTTGTTCCGTTGCATTGATGCAATAGCCCAAAAGCCTGACCAGATTTCTGTGTTGAAGTTTTGCAATTAAAGTTACTTCATTCTTAAATTCATCTATGGCTTGTCCTGAATGACTAGATAACCATTTCACTGCAATTTCTTTTTCACCAGGAAGATGCCCTGCCAAAAGTTTAACTCAGTACTGTTGGTCAATGCGGTGTGTCCATACTAGTCCACGGAGATGTAAGATTTTAATTTTAACCTTGTAAACAGGACCGAATCCTCCTTGTCCGAGCTTATTTGCATTTGAGAAGTTGTCTGTAGCAACCAACATGGTCTCCAAGTGAAAGTATGAAACATCAATCGCTTCATCACTGTTTTCATTCATCAATACTTTGGCTTCTCCTTCAGCTTTGTGCCACTGAGATTTATGTGCCCCTTTACTTCTATCTGAAATAGAAAGGGGGAGGATTTCATTACCTCAATTGGATTTAGAATGAACATCTATCTTGAAGAACTTTGATGCAAATATTGGTTGGACCTCAGAACTTATCGTTAATTCTTTTTAAGAATTATTCTATCTTAAGTTCTAGTTTGCTCGAACAACTCCTCAACACGGGATAGGGAAAAGGAGAATCATTGTTGTTTTAAGTGTTAATGTTGATAAGAATTTCTATCCATAACGTAGTACCATTATGAAATAAAGAACCAAGCTATGTTATATTAAGCTATTCTAACCTTCAGGTGAGCCGCGTTTGACAAAGATACTCCTTCCTGTTTCATTTTCGCTGAGTTGTTGCAGATTGAATAGATTGCCTCTCCAAATTGAACAGGTACTGGAACCATCATAAGTATAAGCAGTGCAAGAGCAATCATTGAAACAAGTAGATATACACTCTGACGCTTCGCTAATGGTGATATTAGTATCTGGAGAAGCAGGTAATCTCATAATTGAATTCATCCAAAAACTATACTCATCTTTATTAATTGCACTGCACTTTAACTTCTCATTTCTTATACAGCCACTCATATAATCATTAGAACTCCATTCTCTATATGATCTAGGCTTGAAACCGATTAAACAGTTGCAGGATGAAATAGCATTATTGCAAACTCCAAATGCCCCACAAAATAAGCATAAACATCACATTGTTCTCTAGGTTGAGACCACAATAGAGTCCAATGAGAGTCACTATCCAACCATACGAGTTCGTTGATTTTTCCTGAGACATCTATTTTCATCTTTGGTGGCCTTGAACTAGTATAATTAGAAAGGGAATATGTAAAATATGATCCATTTCCATTGTCGATATAGTTGTAATTGTACGTGTAGTCTAACCCCATTTCAGGGAACGGGCTGAACGTATGATCATTCTATGAACCACTTGCCCAAAACTGTTTAGTCCTGTTCCATTTTATAACAAATCGAGCATGGCTGGGGTCTAGTTGTAGAGAATACAATCCTGGTGCTGGATCACTCAAAATCTTCCATGAAATCAGAACCTGTTCCCTTTGTGTACGACGTTTGTCATATCCAAGCTTAGCACCAGGCAACAACGTATCTGTTGGATAGTCGAAACTTTCCCATAGTATTAAAGGTGTTGATGAATTTGACATATCACTCAAAATCAAATTTCCATCGTCACGCAGAACTGCTATGACTAAATGATCTGAAGTAATAACACTAGCAGCATGTGTTGTCCAAACTATACCTTGAAATTTATCGATAAGCACCAGGTTGCCATGAAGAATTGTTAAGTTAGTAGTACCATAATCAAGTGGTTTATCCTTATTTGCTACCCATACTATATTTTGCCATAAAATAGTGTTCTTGTACCATATGCCTATGTAGTAGTTGAAAGAATTACCTGGTTTGAAGAAACCAAGCTCAAATTTCTCACCTGATGAGACTATTGTTTCGCCAAATGAAAGAGATTTATTCTTCATTCATCAAGTGTGCGTGTGGATTCGATCCTAACACGAATATGGTTGAAACATCATGCCAAGCGACCCAACATTTTTTATGTAACGGTAGCAGTATATATGAGCCACTTTTATAACGAGACGTATATCAGGTTTAAATGACAAAGTAGAAAAGCGCATCAGACCCATTCCCCGTATTAAAATAACAGCTTCAATATAAATCACAATAATGCAAATTACATCAAACATAGCAGAGCAAACAGTAGTGAATATATGCAAGAAAATATCAGAAACCAGTGGCCATATGCCACTTATATATTTTGATCATATTACATAAGTTTTTTGCTAGATAAATGGCATTATTCAAGCTACCATAACAGAACAGTTTAAGATAAAGCTACTAAGTCGATTTCGACCACTGTCAAGAGGTTTCCACTGCAACTCAGTTGCATCAGGATCTGGACAGCAAGTATATATCGCCATGGAATTACCCGAATAAGAGGCTGAAGACGAAGCAGCTCCGATTACAAGAAGTTCATTTCCCAATGACTTGAAAGCAATGCCCCATCCTCTGTTTGAATCAGCTCTCACTGGCACTTGTCCTAACATTTTCCAAGTGTTGGTTTTTTTCAGGTAAAGCTTCAGCTTGTTTGAAGATGCCTCGAGTGAGTACAGCTCGTTGTTCACGACAGCAATGAGGGGTGGTGAGTGGCATGTTAGGACTGGATCATCCCTCAACATGTCCGGAATCAGCTCCCACTTGTTGCTACCCTCATCGAAGAATTCTCCACAGGTAAGCTCTCCGTTCTCATTCCTCCCCCCAATCACGTAGAATTTGTTGTCCATGTAACATCCTGAACAAAGCTTCCTCTTCCTCTTCATCCTCGGTAGTGTCTCCCACGATCTGCTATTGGGGTTGTATTTCTCAGCTGTGTCATAGACCTCACTATTCGCCATAATACCAACACCACCAGCAACAAAAGCAGAGGTGCCACAAGTAGCTGATGCAAATAAACATCTTGGATTAACCATAGAAGGACCTTTGTACCAACAATTCGTTGCTAATTCAAACCTCCATATAACTAGGCCATCGATTTCCCTACCCGAAACAAGTAAATGTGTGCCTGCACAAAGCGATTCCTTATCGCCAAATTTGAAACACACATCTGATGGTAAGTCAGGGATTTTCCTCCGGGACTTAAACTCACGATCAAACGTCCACCAGTTAGTCTCCCCACTTGCTAACATATATACTGAAGGTTCTCTAAATCCATTCTCTTTACGAATCTCAAATATCTCACCACTCTTAAGAAGCGTTGAACATCTCTTGTTAACGAGGCTAAGTTTCCAATACTCCCACCTAGGAAACCTGGCTAAAATCTCACTCTCAAGCTCATAGCTAAGTGAGGGATAATCTGCATCCTGAGGTTGTCTATCTGAATTTTCACCTCTCGAAGATTCAGGTCGAGAGATTCTAACTGTTTTAGATGAATGGCTCTTGAAAGTGACCCAATCACCATATCTAAGATGAGATTTGACATCAACATCATAGTTAACGCGACGAAGATCCAAGTCTAGCTTTCCTTCTTCAGGTACTGTTTTGTTTAAGTCCAACATCCTCTTAAACCTTCAAAGCATCAAATCATATGCAATTAGCCTGAAATAGGAATAGAGCTAAAATAGACAAACAACATGGATCACAACAAAACAAGTGAAATCAAGATAAAGGAGAATCTCAATAACTCGGTTATCTGCCTAAACTTTCACCTTATATGTCAGTATTCGATTCCCCACATTGTAATCCCTTTCACCTTGAGAAAACTAGCTAAGAAGTGTGACAAAAAAAAAGGGGCAACAAGACCACCTTAGTATTTGGGCATGCTAAGGGCCGAAGCTAGAATATCAGCTACGATCTAAATCCATTAGCTTTAGTTTAAACCATGTAATTGTCTTTAAAATCTTTTGAATTTATAAATTTTACCTAGTAACATAAAAGATTAGAATCTAAAACTCATAAATTTTAAATCTTGGCTCTGCCTCTGTCTAAAAACTTTGAAAAGAAATCAAAGTATTGTGCTTGAAACAAGCAAGTAACACCTAACAAATTAGTCCATATAACATACCATATTTGTAAAACCATTTTATACCTTTTGAAGGTCAAGAAAGTTTCACTTTCCTAATGGATAGGCAAGTAGAGGGAGAACTAGACGTATTTTGCTAGACAACGATATGATGTTGAGACTAATAAAACATAACTAATTGTAGTAATTGATAACACATATACCCAATACCTAACATAATTGCCTTAAATGACAAAAATCAAAAGGAATTAAGTGATATATAACATTTTTTTTTAAAAAAAAATCTCTTCCACCTAGAATGCTTATAACATAACATGTAAATTCAATATGAAAACTATACTAACTTTCAAGAATTCATTATTGAATCAAAATTAAACTCAAGAACCATAAATACACACACACAAAATTAATAAAAAATAACATACAATAATTTACCATAAATCAATAAAGAACAAAGAAATAACATACACATTATATTTGCTCCAAAATAAAGTTTAAAAGAACCTAAAAACTAATTTACCTTAAATTAAATTGGATTTTGAGAAAATCCAAACAATTTTTCTTCCTTTATTTCACTTCTTTGAGTTTCATTCACCTTCTTGAGCTCCAGCTTTTCTTGCTCTGTTGTTTAATTTTATTAAAATTTTTTCTCTTTAATGGGGTTGGAGACAAGGTTATGACAAGTGGAGAAACTTCACCACTTACTATACTATTTTATATGCTAATGGAAACTTATTATATTAAACCATAGTACTAAACTCTTATGGCAGTTATAGAGTACTATATTATATTATATATTATTATAATAAAAAGTAGGAATAAATTATTCAAAGAGGAAAATAAAGTTAGCAATTGGCTAGAATCCACCAATTAGATTATGGCATGAACCATCTACCAAAGTAGTAGTGGTTATTATTGCATCACAATCTACTATCAATGTGAAAACTTATAAAATGAATCAATGCACATTAAACAAAATCTTATTCCTTTTATAATAATCATGCTTTCTAGTTTATGTGTAGGTATTTGATTGACTATATAATTTAAGAATGAAGGAAAGATTTTTAAAATTTGTAATATAAAACTTAAGTCATAAATATTTATGCAAAAATAAAAATTTTAAAATTAGATTATACTCCATTCGTTTAAAAAAAAGATTCTTTTTAGTTAGTTAAAAATGATTGATTCTTTTTCTTTTTTGGCAACACTTTAGTTTTAATTTTCCACTGATTACGTGAATGCTTAAGGCGACAAGATTAAAGAGTTTTGATACATTTATAACTTTAATTTAAGACCACAAAATTGAAAAATAATCTTTATTTTTTAAAACTTTGTATTAACTCAACTAGGTTATACAGAGTGAAGTAACTAAATATCAAAAGATGACTTTCTTTTAGCTGACTAAAAATAAATGAATAATTACCTAAATTGAGACAAAAAAAAATATTAGTCTGACAATTATCTTGAAAATACGATATAGAGAAGACCTGATAATAAAATTTTTAAAGTATTATATTCACATTGTTCTTCTAAAAATTTAAATGTTTATTCCTTTTAGAAGATATGTATAATACGAATCTAAATTACTTGAACCTAATGAATTCTTCACTCATGTTTGATTTTGTTTCATTACCTGCTTCATAGTCATGCTTTTTTTTACCTCTTCATCAACAGCTTCTACTTTTGCTCCATTAGTGATTTGAACTCACAATTTTAAGAATGAAAGTAAGAATTACTTACCATCCGAACAATTATCTCTGGTCTTTTTTCTTTTGTGGTCATGCTTACTTCTCTTAATTTAATTTTTTCTTGTAGCAATATTTTAACCTAATTCTTATTCTTATTAATTTCATTGACATATGATAACTACATTGTAAGTCTATTAGTATTGTACAACATGTTTTGATACTTGTACTAGAGATAAATACTACTAGTAAAAAGGTTATTGCCTTATTTATTCTTAACACTTTGTTTGGATCATTGTTACTCATGTTTAATAATGTATTGTATTATATTGTACTGTATTGTATGGTAGATACAATGTTTGGCTAGACTGTATTGTTTGTTGTTGTTTAATAACATTTTAGTTGTTTGGTTTGATTGTATCGTATTGTATTGTAATTTATAAACTTACTAAAATATCCTTAATTATTATAGGGTAAGAGGTTTGTCTGAATTTAAATAATTAAAGTAAGGTGTAAAATAGTATTTGAAATATTATGTAAAAGATATAATTGAAAAAAGAAATTAAATAACAATGGAACAAACCAAATTGGTTGTTCCATAAAATAGGAATTTTCATTGTTACGTAACAATAAAATTTAACAATACAATACAATACATTTTAAGTACAATCAAAACAAACATTGTAGGTATAGTAACGACACAATACAATACAATGAATAACAATGATTCAAGTATAGTGTAAGAGGTAGGTAATCTCATTCTTGCTAAATCTTTCCTTATTTAGGTTTTCTAATCTTTCATTTATAATTAATTAATTATAATAATCGAAATTAATTAATTTTAATTTACAACCATGCGTAGAGAAAGTGGTATGAACGCAACCCTAGAAAGTGGAAGTCCCCATTGGATAAGGACTCTCTTTATTTGTATTTTATTCCAAGATTTAATGTTGCCTGTCCACTGATTAGTTGGTGGATTTGCCTTTTTAATCTTTATTTGGTTCTACTTTCTATACATTTTTATATTCTTAATTATGTTAAACCCTAAGTTTCACTGTCATAATCGTGTTGGCTTTGCATTTGCACAAGTGTGTATCCCCCAAATTTCAAAAAAAGTTGAAATACTTAAAATTATTAATCATATTATTTTTCTTTCCCCCCTTTTTTAGTTGTGATCTTTTTCAATCCTGTAGTGGTATGTGTTGTTTAATAACTGGTTTGAAGATGAATTATATATGAATTAAACTATAAATAAATTTTTTATGTTTAGTGGACAGTTAAGAGGTAAGATATTGATGTACAAAATTAATATGGTATTTGATTTGTAATTTGAAAATTCAATATGTGTAAATTATTAGAGAAATTAATGTATTATTTTATGTGAAATATTGAGTAGCTAATATATAAATAACTAAATCAGCATGATTAATATATATATAAAATAATATATAAATTTATCTCATAACTAATTCTATATTATTAATATTTGCATAATTCTAAAAAAGACCAAACCATCACTAAGCTTTCCACAAGACACTAATTGGAAAACAGGTCTAGAAAGATTGAATTTAACAGTAAATTAATTGACCTCTTTTTATAGTATTTAGAAAAAGAAATTATTTAATTGTATTCATGTATATATGGGGAGATTGCATAAGTTAATTGTAGGACAAATACGATTAGACTTATATTCATATTATATATTTAATTTTTACTTATACTCGGTTATACTATAATTAATTACATAATTTTTCACTACTTAAGAGCTTATATCATATATTGAAAAAAATACACTTAAAATACATATATTTCTGTTATCAGATACATTAATATTGGAAGAGAAGCGAGCAAGATTGGGAGAAAAAAGAGCGAGACAATCATATATATATATATATATATATATATATATATATATATATATATATATATATCCGACTTCTCTCTATTTCTCTTCTCTCCATTTTTTCAAAGTTTTAGCTTGGATTAGAAACAAATATCATAGTTTAAAATTAATGGTTGAAATTTAATTAATTAAAATAAAGTTCTAACCATAGTTATTTGTTTCCATATATTTCTTAAATATTTTTGCAATCTAATAATCTTAGATTTACATTATATTTTTTTTAAGTATATTTAAAAGAATTTCTTTTCTTAATTACTTAGAGTAACTTTTTGCTAACTTTTACTTTTTTCCCCTAACGCTTGCCATTTCTCAAATAATATTTCCAAATAAAAAATTTAAAAAAAATTCTGATGTAACATTTTTTTCTAATTTTAGGAGTAAAATAAATTTTGTCACTCAACTTTAAATTCTTTCTCACTCCCTAATTGGACTCCATATTGTTCTATAGACATTATAGGTCTTAATACTCTATTAGAATAATAAAAACGTTTTAACTTTATTATAATTTTTTTCAAAAAAGTAAAAAAAGTTAAAAAAAAGTTTTATATATGTATGCGGGTATCAAATAATTTTTTAAAATATATTTAAGGAAAATATAATGGATTGCAAAAATATGAAAGTAAATAACTATGGTTAGAACTTTACTTTAATCAATTTATTTTAATCATTAATTTTAAACAATGACATGTGTCTCAAATCCAAGCTAGAACTTGAGGAAAATGGAGAGAAGAGAAAACGGGAGGAGCCGAATCCGTGCGTACGTGCGTGCGTGTGAATTACACCACATGCGAGCGAGGAAGGCGGGCAAGATTTTATCTATGTATCTCAGATACATGTGAAATCACTTAAATACAATATATCTAGAACAAATTATATTTAATTTTGACCTCGTGTATCCCGAGTTAACTGTATATCTAAACGTGTTTGGATACACCAAAATCTGATAAAATTCATAATATAAAATAGAGTATATCTAAATAATGAACTCCTAAATTAGTGAGATTTCTTGAAATTTCTCTTATTAGTAATACATTTACTTTTAAAAAATTACAACTGATAAACATTTTTCTATTACATTCAAACGTATATATAATATCATTCTTAATAATAACATTTCATCATTATGTTTATTTTAAACTTCATCTTTTATATTATATTATATTTTATATATTTTCTACGATAATTTAGTATAACAATAAAATAAAATAAAAAAGTATCTATAAATAATGCTCTAATTAGGCCTACAGTTCAATTAAACGGTAACAATGCCCCAAAATAGTTAGATACAACTAAAAAATATTGTGGACAATTAGGAGTTAAATTATCACTTTCAGTCCAAACATTTTGGCCACCTTATTGGGTTTTGTTGGGCTATTGTATAGTATATAAAAGTTCCTAAAATAAACTTGTCAGCATGTAGTTTAATATATAATATATTATAATATTATATTTGGAGAAAAATTATTACATATAATATATCAACCTTACATAAAGTGTATAATAGTGTATTAAAAGTGTGTACACAACTATGGATTATATAGTGTATTTACACAAATTTATAGTTATGCTCTATAAAGAAAAAATTACAGAGTATGACAAATATCAATATATATTTAAAATAAATAGCTAACCTTTAATATTTTTATATTTATAGATATATATACACAATTAAAAGAAAATCTAATGGTATACAAATAATTTGTTATTATATATATATATATATTAATATAAAAAAATATTAAATAGGATGTTTATTATTACACAATATTAATTAGTCATACATGTTTTCATTTTTCTTAAACGGTTGTAATTATTATTTTCCTTTTTCAATGTTTCTATCTCATCAAACTTGTCATCATCAACTTTTTTTATTTCTCCAAATTCTCTACATCAATGTTTTTGATTCATTCCCCAATTATTTCTTCCGATTTATTATCATTTTGCACGATTTCAAATTTTTTTTTTGATGGTGTGTATCAATTATGTATCACATGATTGTAGTTTTTTCTTGATTCTATGAATATTATATTGATATACATATATATTTTCATCTATTTCTCATAGGGGCTCGATTGAAGATTTTGTTTCTCCATTACAATGGTTGAAAGTGGTACTCCCAAGAAGGTGACAAAATGTATACATTTATTTGACAAATTAGTGGATGAAAGAATATACTCAAGAGCAAGTCAAAATTTTCAAGATCTATTATTGTGATTGAGAAAGAAAGAAGAGCAAAGAAGATTAATAATCTTATACCATTGAAGTTGTGTGAAGAAATCGAAATGCAAAATCAGTAAAGAGGAAACAAGGTTCAAATCCTTTAAAAATAAAAACCAATCTAGAAGAAAAAGTCAACAATGTTGATTCAGGTGGTAGTGAAAAAAAAGTAGTTCAACAAGAATCAAAGAAAAACGAGACTGAAGTTTGTATATATATATAGGTAGACTTCAGAAAATTGTAGAAATTGCGGTGGAGAATTAGTTTCTCAGGTCATAGTGTGTGTGGTAATTACGCATAAGGTTTAATATTTCATCATCTAAATGTTGCAATCATGAAAAAAATTAATAAATAGAATTGATGCAACATGTTCAACAACAATGTGACAGCTAACAGAACCTGGTCCTATTTTTCATCTTTTGCAACTATAAACATTCAGAATCTTATACTTAGAGAAACTATCATGAAATAGTGGAATGCAGAAGTGAATCAAGGAAGTAGGGCATACTATCAAGCAATTTCATGCGTAATTGTATGGGAGCTATGGAAAAGAAGGAATACAAAGAAATTGTAGGAACTTAAACGGTCTTCCCACCACGTATTCATTGATGTCAACACTTTAAAATCCTCTATATCCAACTCATGAACGGTTACATTTCCTTGACTGCCTTTTTGCTCTTCATTAGTGACTGGAGATTCTTCTTTTTCTTCGCATCTGCATGTTGATAAATATCTACCGGTTGGAGTTCCACTTGTTGATCAACCACCGTCTTCGAACTTTTGATAGCATTTTTCTTAGCACTTGCTACTATCTTATCAGTCAGTCTTCTCTTTCTTTTTATTGTATCAACACGAGTGTGAAGTCTCAAAGATGGAATGATACCCCTTTTGGATATCAATGTCCTAATGGCTTTATCTTGAGAGTTCACCTTGAAAATCAATGTCTTGATGTCTTCCGCTTAAGAGTTCACCTTAGAAATCAATTTCTCGATGGCTTCGTCTTGAGAGTTTATCTTAGAGGTACCATCACTGTTAACTCCATCATCACTATCAACCACAGATAAATTTCTTTTAATGGTTGTTGCTCCGATCAAATACTTTTGAAGTTTTTCAAGCGTAGGATCCATTTTTTTTTCTTTTTGGGGAACAAATTCAGCAATACATTTCATCTCAATCTCAATGATTGAAGGAGCTAACCATGAACAAATTCAGCAATACATTTCATCTCAATCTCAATGATTGAAGGAGCTAACCATGGATAAACAATCTACACGAAAAAATAAATATTGAGAAATAAGTATGAATAATTTTTCATATATGACAATTGCATTAGTTGCGTCTATTTTCTGCAACTGTTGTAACTGTTTTGACAATTGCTGAAACACAATAAAAATAAAAATTAAGGGTATATAAATGAGACTTACAGAGTCAATAGAGGGTTTAAACAAATCATCAATTTTACTTAAGGTATTTTTCAGATCAAGTCATCTAAAAATCATTGGACAAGTAACTTCGTGTGGTAAGTCTTTAAATAAAGTCCGAACATGGGGAATTACTTTAAATTTCCAAGTCTATTCAAAATAATATCACCAAGGATCAAAATAATAAATGATGAACTCAATAATAATAAAAATAAAATCATTAAATTTCACCATGAAAAACATGAAAAGCCGAAGAGATTGGTGCCTTTCCCGGTTGGATTCAAATCAATTAAGAGATATTCAATGGTGGCCTGAAGCTATCTCGACCCCATGGATGGGCACAAAATGTTTTATCGTTGGCACATAGCTTAATCAACTCAAGAGAAATATTATTGGATGGATCACGCGCACAGAGAATAGCGTGCACAAATCAAATCAAGCAAAAAGATTTTTTTACATGATTTATTAACCTTTTCATATTCTAAAAGGGTAATCAAATTCTTCTCTTTGAAGCTCTTTTCAGTTAACAAAAGCAATTGTCTACGCCTATTGATAATCTCAACTGAATGGGTGTTGGGAAATATCCCTCCCACATGGAGGATGAGTCCAATATTTTTGTTGGACAACACTTTATATTTTTATCTCTCTTTCTTGGGCTCTTTTTTATGTTCAATGCTTTTGGCCCAATTGTTGTGTCTTTCTTTTGGATAGTCCATTTATGCCTATGTGGCTAATTAAAAGAAAAGAAGAAGAGAAGATAATATATAGAGTGAGATTGGGCAGTGAACAGCTGCTGAGAAAAAGAAGAAGAAAATTGAGAGCTCATTTTCGAGCCTTTGCCCAGCAGGCTGATTTTGTGCCCGGATCGAAGGTCAAACGGAGTCCGTTCGTCCTGAAATTTTAGTATGTTGTTCGTGACATTCTCCTCTTCATATTCAATGGTCAGTTTCTAGTTTTTGATGCCCGGAAGGTAGTTTTCTGGCAGCATCTTCATACCTGCGTTTTTGGTGTGTTTTCCACCTTTGGTGAAGTTTGTAGCTTGTTGTTGTGCCAAGGTTGCTCCTTGATGATTGTATTTGCCTCTAGTGTTTACTAGAGATGAGAAATTGTTGTACCCACTTGGTTCTTGGTGATTAGTGAAAGTTTTGGTACCGTTGTTGAGCGGTCCCGTGGTTTTCTCCCCGATTTGGGGTTTCCACGTATATCGTGTGTCTTTTACTTATTACGTTGCTATTTATTTGTGCTTGTTGCTGCTGCTGATTTTCTATTGTGTGTTGAGCCTTGTCGGCTATCTTGACAATTTGGGGAAAAGATTTATTCCGCTTCCGTGTTGCTTTGTCTGTGCTTCCCCAACAAAGTGGCATCAGAGCCTAGTTATTTTTTGGTTGGTTGTTATTGTATTGCTAACCATGGATGACAAGGTAGTTGTGCAGGGAATGGTCAGTTTGGACTCTACGAATTATTCTATATGGAAAATTCGCATAGAGGATTATTTGTGTTCTAAAGACTTGCTTGATCCGATTTTGTATAAAGATCGTCCAACAGGTGTTGTTGAGAAAGATTGGACTAGCTTGAACCGGAAAGTTGTTGCCTCAATCAGACAATATGTTTCGTTGAGTGTGTTGCAACATGTTGCTAATGAAACTAATGCTTTTTGAAATGTGGAAGAAACTTGAAACCATGTACGAGAGGAATAATGCCATGGGAAAAGCCTCTTTGATCAGAAGACTTGTTAAACTACAATACAAGGATGGAAATAGTATTGTAGTGCACATGAATGAGTTTCAAGGTGTGGTGAACCAACTAGCCGGAATGAAGATGAAATTGGAGGATGAACTTCAAGCTTTGTTGTTACTTTCCTCATTGCCCGACAGTTGGGATACCTTGGTAGTTTCACTTAGCAATTCTGCTCCGGATGGCAAGATGACCATGGATATGGTCACAGCTAGTCTTCTTAACGAGGAATCTAGAAGAAAAGAATCAGATTTCTCTAGCCAAGTTGAAGCAAATGTTATTCCAGAATCCAGCAGGGGGAGAAGCAAGAGCAGAAATCCTCAAAATAGAGACAAGTCGAAGGGGAGATCCAATTCAAGAAGAAGAGAGTTCACTTGCCATTACTGTCAAAAGCCAGGCCACATCGAGAGATTTTGCAGAAAGAAAAAGAGGGAAATGTCCAGGGAGAGAAAAGAGAAAAATGAGAACTCCGAGCAAAAGTCAGAAGAAAAGAACACTACAGCTTTAGCATTTAGTGATAATGATTTGTTTATTATCGGTGATCATGGATTATTGAACATAGCTTGTGATGATTGCACCTGGGTGATTGATTCTGGTGCCTCTTATCATATTACTTCACACAGGGAGTACTTTTCATCCTACACTAGTGGTGATTTTGGTTATGTGAGGATGGGAAATGATGGTTCATCTAAGATCATCGGTACGGGTTCTGTTTGTTTAGAGACTTCCACGGGTTGTAGGCTGGTGCTCAGGGATGTGAGGCACGTCCCAGATATCAGATTGAGTTTGATTTCAGCTGGTTTGCTTGATGATCAGGGTTATGCCAATAAATTTTGTGATGGAAAATGGAAGCTCTCCAAGGGCAGTTTGATTGTAGCTCGAGGCAAGAAACAGAGATCACTTTATGTAATGCAAGCAAGAGTATGCAACGGAGATGTAAATGTTGCAGGTGATGCCTCCAGTGACTTGTGGCATAATAGACTTGGGCACATGGGTGAAAAAGGTTTGCAGATTCTTGCCAAGAAAGATTATCTTCCCAATTTTTCAGGTATGCCTTTATACTCTTGTGTTGATTGTTTAGCTGGAAAGCAACATAGAGTTGCATTTCGCTCAAGCCCCCCATTTAGAAGAAAGCATGCCTTAGATCTTATTCACACTGATGTATGTTCTATGGATGCTAAATCTCACCGTGGTGCACAATATTTTGTAACATTTATTGATGATTATTCTAGAAAATTGTGGGCTTTTGTTTTGAAAAGTAAAGACCAGGTACTTGATGCATTCAAGGAGTTTCATGTCAGAGTTGAAAGAGAAAGTGGCAGGAAACTCAAGTGTGTCAGATCAGATAATGGTGGAGAGTACAGGGGTCCTTTTGAGAATTATTGCAAGAGTCAGGGTATCAAGCTTGAGAAAACAGTTCCGAAGACACCTCAGCTTAATGGAGTTGCAGAGAGAATGAATAGAACCATCGAAGAGAGAATCCGATGTATGCTATCTCATGCTAAGCTGCCAAAGTCCTTTTGGGCAGAGGCAATGTTCACAGCAGTGTACTTGATAAATCGTTCTCCTTCAGTTCCTCTTGAAGGTGATGTTCCTCAGAAAGTTTGGACCGGGAAAGATGTCTCCTATAAGCATTTGAGAGTCTTTGGTTGCAGAGCATTTGTTCATGTTCCTAGAGATGAGAGATCCAAGCTTGATAAGAAGACCAAGGAGTGCATTTTCCTTGGATATTCAGAGGATGAGTTTGGGTACAGATTATGGGATCCACGTGATAGGAAAGTGGTCAGAAGCAGAGATGTTGTGTTCTTTGAAGATCAGACCATTGAAGATTGTGAGAAGAAGAAAGCAAATTCTTCTCCGTGCATCACAGTTGACCCGACACCATCTCTTCCGCGTGTTGTTGTCCCTCAGGATCATAGGGGAGATATGCACGATCATGCCGATGATACCCTTGATGATGATGGTCATAATGGTGATGATAATGATGATGTACCAGTACAGACAGAGGAGGCACAACCACATTCAGATCTTTCACCGCCACCTCAGTTGAGAAAGTCCACCAGAGCGAGAAAACCTTCCACTAGATTTCCAGATGATGAATATGTGTTAGTGACTGATGGGGGAGAGCCAGAGACTTATGATGAGGCTATGTCACATGTGCACCGGGAGAAGTGGTACGATGCCATGCAAGATGAGATGAAATCCTTGCATGAGAACCACACATTTGAGCTTATGGAGTTGCCCAAGGGCAAGAGAGCACTCAAGAACAAGTGGGTATACAGATTGAAGTGTGATGACACTAGATCACAACCAAGGTACAAGGCAAGGTTGGTTGTGAAGGGTTTCAGTCAGAAGAAGGGCATAGATTTTGATGAGATATTTTCTCCAGTTGTGAAGATGTCCTCTATTCGAGTTGTACTTGGTTTAGCTGCTAGCATGGACTTGGAGATTGAGCAGCTTGATGTGAAAACAGCATTTCTTCATGGTGACCTTGATGAGGAGATCTACATGGAGCAACCTGAAGGCTTTCAGGTTAAGGGAAAGGAGAACTTAGTATGTTGTTTGAAGAAGAGTTTGTATGGTTTGAAACAAGCACCTCGGCAGTGGTACAAGAAATTTGAGTCTTTTATGATTGATCACGATTTCCACAAAACACATTCTGATCATTGTGTCTTTGTGAAAAACTACTCCGAAGGTGATTTTCTCATTCTCCTTTTATATGTAGATGATATGTTGATTGTTGGTCAGGATACCAAGAAGATTGCTAGCTTGAAGAAGTCATTGAGTAAGTCCTTTGAAATGAAGGATTTAGGCCCCGCTAGAGAGATTCTAGCTATGAGGATCACTCGTGATAGAAAGATTAAAAAGCTTTGGCTATCACAGGAGAAGTACATTGAGAAGGTGCTTGACAGATTCAACATGAGGAAGGCTAAACCGGTGAGTTCTCCACTTGCGGGCCACATGAAGTTGAGTATGTACCAGTGTCCCACAAGTGAGAAAGATAAGCAAGAGATGAAGAAGGTGCCTTATGCTTCAGCCGTGGGTAGTTTGATGTATGCCATGGTATGTACGAGGCCGGATATTGCTTACTCTGTTGGGGTTGTTAGCCGTTACATGTCGAATCCGGGTAAAGAGCACTGGGCAGCGGTAAAATGGATCCTCAGATATCTTACAGGCACCTCCAGAGTTTGTTTATGTTTTGGTAATGGGCAGCCTATGTTAGATGGGTTTACAGATTCAGATATGTCCGGTGACGTTGATACTGCAAAGTCCACCTCGGGGTACTTGATGACGTTTGGAGGAGCTGCAGTTTCATGGCAATCAAGATTGCAGAAGTGTGTTGCTTTGTCCACTACTGAGGCAGAGTATATAGCAGCTGTTGAGGCAGGCAAGGAGTTGTTATGGATGAGAAATTTCCTTGAGGAGCTTGGTTTGGATCAAGAAAATTATCTTCTTCATTGTGATTCTCAGAGCGCCATTCACCTTGCTAAGAATGCCGCTTTCCACTCTCGAACCAAACACATTAAGAGGAGATATCATTGGATTCGAGAAGCTATAGAAGACAAGTCATTTGAGCTCATCAAGATTCACACAAGTGAGAATTGTTCGGATATGATGACTAAAACTTTGCCGAAAGAGAAGCTTGTGCTATGTCGAGAGAAGACAGGTTTGTTTGAGCACTCCATGTAGGAGTGAGGGGGAGATTTGTTGGGAAATATCCCTCCCACATGGAGGATGAGTCCAATATTTTTGTTGGACAACACTTTATATTTTTATCTCTCTTTCTTGGGCTCTTTTTTATGTTCAATGCTTTTGGCCCAATTGTTGTGTCTTTCTTTTGGATAGTCCATTTATGCCTATGTGGCTAATTAAAAGAAAAGAAGAAGAGAAGATAATATATAGAGTGAGATTGGGCAGTGAACAGCTGCTGAGAAAAAGAAGAAGAAAATTGAGAGCTCATTTTCGAGCCTTTGCCCAGCAGGCTGATTTTGTGCCCGGATCGAAGGTCAAACGGAGTCCGTTCGTCCTGAAATTTTAGTATGTTGTTCGTGACATTCTCCTCTTCATATTCAATGGTCAGTTTCTAGTTTTTGATGCCCGGAAGGTAGTTTTCTGGCAGCATCTTCATACCTGCGTTTTTGGTGTGTTTTCCACCTTTGGTGAAGTTTGTAGCTTGTTGTTGTGCCAAGGTTGCTCCTTGATGATTGTATTTGCCTCTAGTGTTTACTAGAGATGAGAAATTGTTGTACCCACTTGGTTCTTGGTGATTAGTGAAAGTTTTGGTACCGTTGTTGAGCGGTCCCGTGGTTTTCTCCCCGATTTGGGGTTTCCACGTATATCGTGTGTCTTTTACTTATTACGTTGCTATTTATTTGTGCTTGTTGCTGCTGCTGATTTTCTATTGTGTGTTGAGCCTTGTCGGCTATCTTGACAATTTGGGGAAAAGATTTATTCCGCTTCCGTGTTGCTTTGTCTGTGCTTCCCCAACAATGGGATGATTCCAACTAGGTAACACTATGACAGTTTAAGACTGTCATAATTCAAAATTCTTTCATGCCAAAGCAAACCCGCATGCAACAATAGATGATCCAAAGTGCATTTTTTTATCTGTAACTCAAAGAAAATGATATGTCAAATTCATATGAAACTGTCGAGTTTTGTTATTAGACAGGTCTAGATACTTTCCAAATACACTAGACCGGAAAATATTAATTTTATGTTGACAAGAATCTCTATAAAATCATGAAATGATTTTTTCATACCTAACCGAACAGTAATAGTACATGACTCAATAATTTCATCCTGTAAATGATGATTCTCTATCATTGTATGCAAGTCGTAATCTAAAAATTAGATAGTCTTGACGACAACCTCTGTTGAAGAATTGTCAAGAGGAGCATTATCTATGATCCTTTCTTGCAGTAATGGTTCTGTTTCTTCGATAGACATTATCTACACACATGAGACAAAACAAAAATAATAAATTAATATAACTAATTCTTTAATAAAATCGAATAACAAAATCGGAAAAACTCTACTAATTTTTTTTTTTCAAGAGTCTCTATAAAATCATTGAATGATTTTTCCATACCAGATTGAATGACAACAACCTCTGTTGAAGAATTCACAAGAGGGGCATCATCTTCCATAACAGTGGAATCACTGGAATTCATTTTATCTACACACATGAGGCTATACACAAATAATAAATTAATATAATTAATTCTTCAATAAAATCGAAAAACAAACTAGTACTTAAGTGATTGAATCATCAACTACATAAGTTGGTGCATAAACAGTCTAAATTGTCACTTTTCACTTCAAAAAGATCACATTGGAAGGCACAGATTTAGTTTTTGATGAATAACAACTTGTCCTAGTAGTAGTTAGAAAAGTTAGTTACGAGTTAGTGTAAAACAGAGCTTATAAATATAGCTCCTACTACTGATTGTATTTTTACTTCAAAAAATTCAATACAAGTTTTTTTCTCTCTTAGTCTCCATTAATCTCACGGTTATGAGTTTTCATTACGTTCATGGTATCAGAGCCGCTCTTCACAGTCACTACTGGAGAAGCTAATTCAATCAAAGCATCAAAGAATCAGTAGGTTGATTCATCGATTGAACATATACATGTACTCCCATATTGTTGCATATTTTCAGAGGAGTATCATTACCTTTGACATTGTATTTGATGGTGATAAACATTGTACGTAGTCAAATCAATGCTCAATTAACAAAATCATAATACGAAGTATATTCTTTCAACATGATTCCATCAATATTAAATTTTATATAACAATTTTCATCGTTTCATTTTCGTGCATGTATAATCAATATTGTTATGTTTGCCATTAAATTCAATTATTTTCGCTTCATGAATAAGAGATGAATAATGTAGCAAATTTTTGGGGGGAAAAAATCAAAGTAGATCATTGTTAATTGATAATTATAATTTGTTAATTGATTAATGAAAAATTAAGAGTTTAAAGGGATTAATTAAAGAAAAAAATCATGTAACGTAGCTAGGCGTCTGTCACTTGGCGAGACAACCTATGTTGATATATATTGAACAAAAAACAAAGTTAACATCTCATGAAAAATTAATTTCTGAAATGATCAGTTGATCAAAAATAATTTACATAGAAATTCATCTTTTTAAATTTTATAACTCAAATCATTTCGCTATTTGTATATCAATCACAAAGTCACTTAATTATTTTAAGTGAAATTTGTATTTAATTGTGTTGACATGTGAATTTTATTTTACACTAAAAATTTTAAGAAACAATATGCTACCCCTTTTAATCATTTTATTGATCCACTACACTTGACCCAACGCACTCCAACTAATGGTTAAATAAGCTTTACAATTTCATTTTTCGAGTTAAATTATGTGTGGTGATCTAAGTTCTCTATCTACATATAAATTGTCATGGCTCTAAAAATATTTGATTGAATATTATTTTCTTTATTCTTCATAGTAAATATACTTAAATAGCATAAGAACCAAATAGAGTGCATATTTATTAAAAGCCGGCAATGAGAGTAATTTAGTTTAGTAACACAAATATTTTTTGTTTATGATTTTTTAGAAGGCGATAGAAAAAAATTTAACGATTAAAAAGGGTTGAAGAAAATATCATGTCTCTCTTTTTTATGTAAGATCCATTTTAGATATTATATGTGGCTCTTTCAAAAGTCCTCAATTCTTTTTTTTTTTAAAATCTGTTTTTAAGGGTATCAAAATAGGTGAATTGGATTAATCTAAACTAATTTAAATGTGTTATGCGAACTTACAATTTTTCTAAATTTTTTCATTCCTTTTTATACCTCCTTATCCCTTTCTCATTTATGTTTGATTTGACATATTTTTTAAAAAAGTATTTTATGTCTCATTTTATTTTGTTCTATATGTCAAAATTAGAAAATTTATTTGCTCGTCTATTTCTAACAAATTAAGAGAGTTCTTTTATTATATTCCCCTCATATTACCCTCAATAGTAAATAACTATATAAAGTACTAGTTAAATCTAAGTTCTAAAGTATCCTAATGAGATTAATTTAATAAAATACACTCAAAAATAAAATTTCTTAAATAATATATCAGGTCAATATAGATTAACTAATATGAAGTGAGGGACATAATTAATGAAAATATAAGTATATCATATCAGCCTTGAATAGTGACTATTTTTAATAATCAACTATTAAAACTAAGTAATAAATTATTTTTTTTAGATTAAATAATAAAAATAAACATTTATTTTAATATAATGGATAATAAAAACAAATGGAATAAATATTAATTTCCTCAAAATGATATATAGTACACTGTTTTGGGATACAATCTCTCACTAGCATTTGCCCCTAGAATAGACCAATAGATTTGCACTAACATTAGTTTTGATTGGTTTCATGGTTTGGAATGATGTTCATCATTACTCCTTCTGTTCATGTTTATAATTATTTGTTTGAATAGTTGTTTTGAAATTTTTTTAAAATATTTTAATTTTGTAATTGTTTTATTATTTTATTAAATAATTTTAAATAAATATTATTTTTATTATTTTTATTAGTCCAGACCTTTAAAAAAATAAATGTGTTTACGTACCAATTATTATATAATATGTGTTAATTTAATTAAATATGTAAAAATATTCATTTTAAGTTTTTTTTCTTAATTTCTATCTCTCTTATTTTTTTTGTCTTATTTTAGTTTTGATTTCGTCTTAAATTTCATTTCATCTTCCACTTTCCACTTTAAGTAATTCATTTCTCTATTTTTTTTTCTTTACCTCTCACACTCACCCCATCCTCAAGTCAAGTTGAACTTCACTCTCTTTTTTTTTTTTCTCCGGTCTAATTTTTTATAGAATTCATACTATTTTTTAGACTTTATTGAATTATTGATAACAAAATTAATTATTTTTTAAAGAAAATTTAAAACGAAGGTATCATCAACTATTCCATTTCTTATAGCTTCAAAATTAAAAATGATAATTTTAAAAGAATCAATGAATTTCCTGATAATTGAAAGAACTTAAATGGAATCAGATAAAAAAATTATATGATACTTTCTACTCCTGAGATCTAGTGGGTTTATCAAATTGTTCGAAATGTAAGAAATATTTAAATAAAGTTTTAAAATTAAAGAGAGTAAACTAATAGTAAAATAAAAGAAAGTTGAAGTTATGGTAAAAATTGTGATAGTGAAAGTGAGAAGTTTCAATGAGATGACAATTAAATTTTGAAGAAAAAAAAAAGAAAAAGAAAAAACAAAAAGAAAAAAATTAAAATAATAAGAAAATATATTTATGATAATATATTTATAAAAATAAAATTATATTAGTTATCTGGGTTCCTCACTCTTTTTGAGCGAGTGCGGCCCACTCTCTATGTCAGGTGGATGAAAGATTATATACTAATATATGTTCAAAATTGTTTAGTGGGGTAATAAAACGATGACAAAGTTCAGGTGTCTTATTGAAAATTCGAAACAACTTCAATAATAACTTTATGTCTTTTCTGTCATTTTTTTATATATTTTATTTATCACATCCTTAAAAGAAGTAAAAAATAAATAAATAATATTTTTATGTCATTTTAAATTATTATTATTATAATATAAATTATCTAAATATAAAAATTAACGAAATTTTTACTCGTTAAGTTTGAAAAAAACAAGATATAATTTGTCACTTAGTTATAATATGTCACTTAGTTTCTTATTATCATTATTTTTATTATTATTATTATTATTATTATTATTATTATTATTATTATTATTATTATTATTATTATTATTATTTATTACTCGTCATGTCCACTTTTAGTTGTCATATTTTCTTTTTTTTTAGAATTAAATTATAAATTTTGACTAACATTTTACTATATAATTTTTTCATCATATTGATATGCAAAAAATTATAATTTATAGTACTATTCGTATAATTTTTGAAAGCTTAATTTTTTTGTTTAAAATATTGAAAATATAGTTTAATTTATCTTTAAAATTAATCAAATTAATTTTCAAAAAGAGCAACACAACAACTTTAAATTAACGAAAGGAGTAGCTACTTTTCAAAATATTGAATTCATCATATTTTAAAAGTAATATAATGAAATTATTAATTTATTTATTATTTCTTAAAAAGTGTGTCAAATTAAATCAATATTCTACAAGTACAAATGGATAGATGAATCACTTAATAAATGAGGAATAAGTATAAATTGATAAAATACAAATTATCTCTTGATTTTTCAAATTAAACAAGTAAAAGTAGATATCTATTTTTAATATACTTACGGAGCGAAGGAATACTCTATCCTTATTTGTTTTACTTGATCCTATATTAAAAACTTCTTACTTGTTCTTTTTAAAATATCAAAAAGGAAAAAAAAATCCTTATATCACACTTGTATTAAATATCTACATAAAACAATTGCAATAATATACAATCAAATTTAAAATCCCAAAATATCCTTAGTAATAGTTAAGTATATTATACATGTAATATAAAAAAATTAAAGACGGTGTCAAGTATATGAGTCAAGTAAAGTATTTTTTTGTTCACTTTTATTTGTCACTTATTCTTTTAATAGATTTTCATTTTTATGTCATTTTCTACATATAAAAAAATGACAATAATTTTTTTTACTCTCTCTATCCCTATTTAGTTGTCCACTTTAGAAGTGACACACATATTAAGGCTCAATGAGTATCATAGGTTAGTTACAATTTTACCATTTAAATTAAAAGATTATACAACTAACCCAAATATAATAAATGTATTTTCTGATTCCAAAAAACATGCATTATAACTTAGTATTACTAGAAATTTTCTAGAATTAAATAAGGACATATTAGGAAAAAAATTATTATCCTTTATTGATTTGTTAAAATGGACAACTAAAGAGACAAATATAAAAAGAAATATAAACAAGTAAATAGGGACAGGGAAAATCTTTTACCATCAACATCAAATACTTACTTTTTAAATCATTTTTTAAGAAATCATTTAATAGGGAATAATTTAGTAAAAATATATCAATAATTATTTTTTTTAATAAATATATTAAATTAAAAAATGACAAATAAAAATGAACGAAGCAAATAAAAGCGACAAAGTACATCTTTTATTGGAGCTGAAAACAGTCATTAAATTAATCCTAGATAACCTCAATTTACATAAAATTTATCATTCTTTTAGTTGCTGATTTGTCATAGAAACTCCCAAATTATGAACTTTTAATATGTGGTCACACTAATGTATGACCTTTAATTTATTTATTCAAATTGTCCTTTGGAAGGACACTTTCAAGTTGCTCATCAACACAATAAGACATCAACTCTTGGCGTTACATAGAGCTCAAAACAATTAAACTAATCAATGTGTACATTCTTGTTTCTTTTAAAAAAAAAAATAAAAAAAAATTGAATTATAATATACACTCTAAGTGATATGTGATGGTGAAAAATGTTTTTTTTTTACAATAATATAAAATTTAACTGAATGTCTTGGATGTTTTGTAATATATAGAGGTCTTAAATTGAACAAATACACATTTAATCGTGAAAAAATATAATTATTATAAAAAGTCATATATTCATGAAAAAACATGATTCTTATGAAAAGTCATATATTCACGAAAGAACGCGACTCATATGAAGAGTCATCTCTTAAATTCTATAAATATAAAGACTTTCTATAAATAGCCTAAGAAAAATATGCATGTATAGACAAAGGGTTTTACCGTATGCTTGAGGAGAATAGTTTGTATTTAATTACCTCAATATATATATTGATAATATCTCTTTAAAGAAAGTGATTACATGCCTCAAAGCTTCAATTATATTTCGTATTATTTTTCTAACAGAATAGTGAGTTATTATTTTATTTTCTGGCTTATAATCTATTGTAATATAATATGTTAATTTAATCTGAAAGAGCAAAAACATCCCATAAATGACAACTCTTATTTATTGCCTTAATTTTTTGCTAATAGAGGCTTCTTTAATCTGAAAGAGCAAAAACATCCCATAAGCTGTCTTTTGATCAAGTCTGAGTTCTCCTCAAGGACTTCAATCTCTCCAAAAGGAAGTCTCAAGTCTCAAGAAAGGCATACAGAGCTTTTGTATTTGTTTGAAATTGCCTTGCTGTGCAATATCACTCTTCTGCAATATCCATAATTCATTGAGCTACTTAAATTGAGTCTCTTTAACGGCAAATGTGGAAAGCTAGAAACTTGTTGTGCTTTATCAGTGGTACATATGAACCTAATAACATAGTTAATAGGACTCCATTTGGTTTGCATATGTACAAACTTCTGCAGATATATATATAAGATTTTATGATGTTACTCTATTACTATTGCCCAAGAAAATGATGCATACAAGCAGATGAAACTTCCAATAATTGTAAGTTACAAATTTAATAGAGGAATAACTCGTGTCATACTGATAATTAAGGGGAAGCAAACAATGTCATTCTTGAGTATATTGTTGTAAAATGACTCATTGAATTTTACATCCCCCAGAATCTTCTCCACGACGGACATCGCCGTAGGCAGAAAGTTCAAGAAGATCCATGTCGCGACCTGGATAAAGTTTTAAAAGGTTAATATTATCATAGATGACCACAAACTAGAGTGCCAAACACTTGAACAGAAGATTGCATCTACCTGAAACCCGACAATACGAACTTCTCTGAATGAGTTCAGCTTCTGATATGTCAGTTCGGTTCCCCTTCGATCTATTAACTGTCGCCTGCATGAAGAGACTCATCCCATCAGTTATCTAACTTTTACACAGATTCCCCATTTTCTTCCCTCAACTTTCTACAGAAGCAGCATAGCCCTTTCGTTTCTCTTCTGCTCCCCCACCCCCATCCCTTTGGGTGAAGGAGAGGAGGGAGTGAAGGCAAGGCACCAAAGTTCCATTTCAATATTGAGATCAACATTGGGTCAATGGAACAGATACACTTCTAGCAATCACTATGGAGCAGTAAAAAATACTCCCTCTGGCCCAGTTTTACTTGTCGCATTTTTGGTTAACACGATAATTTAATTTTAATAAGGACGATAAAAGTCGTCAGGAGGGAGTAATAACTCGTCCAGATAACATCGATAAAGATGGAGAACCAACCATCAAGTTGATCAAGGAGATAAAGGCACAAGATACATAATCCCTAAGTAGTCTTAACACTCCTTGTATTCTTGAAAGAATTATGTAGAATATATTTCAAATATCAATGAAATAATATCTTCAACTAAAGTAGCACATACTATGAATTAAAAGACAGATTAACTTAAAACAAATCATACAATAACAGGAAACCGTGAGTATACGATGATGCAGCAAGGAAATTTCAAGATACTCCACAGCAAGCACAAACAGAGATGTTCTATCAGAGAGAAAATCTCACCTGCAAAACTTGACAATTCTCTAGTGTACTTTCTCCACCCTGCAAAATATTTAAAACAGATGAACTCAATCAAATGTCTACTTTTGGAAATTTGGTAGTTAAAAACAGAACATCAAGATGAGGGTAATCTTTTCTAGAAGCAGACATTTCTCAACGATAGAAACTTCAAAAAGTATGACATGTTTTAACATACCCAGAGAAATGAAAGAAGATTCACAAAATCTGAAAAGCTTGATTGGAACTGATGGTGTGATGCGACACTAAGGTTAGAATTTGTCATATAGAGCATCATAAAATATAAAACAATTTCATAGCAAATTTAGCACTTGCCACACTCTCAATCCCCCAAGAAAAAGAGAAAAGGAAAGCAAAGCAAAATAGAACAGAAATGAAGATGTTTAGCAACTACCGGCTCTTAAGTGGAGCCACTTACTGTTTAAGTGTTGTAGTCGATTAAGCATGAGGTTAACTTATATAAGTACTGATCTGTCTCTCAATCTTATCATGTAGTCCTTTTTCACTTCTTCGTCCTCTTCTTTGCTATTACTAAGTTTAACAAAGTCCCAATCAATTAAGACTGACCAGAATCATTGGAAAGAAAAGATAACTATACTCCTTTTTTTATGTGTCTCAATTAATTTTGAGTATTTTTTCAATCACAAGTCTGATCAAATGAGGTAAGAGAACATGCACAAGAATCAAGATCACCAAATGAACTGTTTAGTTTTTTATTTTTCACAGATAATGGACTGTTCATTTTATCAAGAAAGTTTATCAAGTTCTCATCACGTAGTCCACACCAAGGATGTTTTTACCAGATAAGCATAACCATCCTGCCAATGAATTGAGATCTGTCATAACAAGCTAAAGATCAAGGGTCATACCCTTTACGAAAATGACCAATTCAGGCTTGTATGAGTGGTATGTATTAACATTTCATTTTTTTACTTTTCCTCCCTCAGGAGCGAGGAACAAGCTTCAAAATAAAAAATTGGGCATAGAGATTTGAGTTTGTAAATGTTAAAGGACTATTAATATAATTGTCAGAATGTTTGAAGTATTAAGTTTATGTTAGATATTTCCTCGTGTTGCCAAATTATCATGTGTCTTGTGAGAACGACGGAAACAGGTATCTTACATTCTTTAATCAAAATATCTCTCTTATTTTCTCACATTGTATCAAAGCCTCAACTATCTTGATAGACACTCAAATAACTTTCAGTTATCTAGCGGCCTTCTTATGTGCTTGTCCCGCTAGATTTTCTTCTTATCTTTCTTTTTCCACAAAAGGACCAGTGGAAGCTCCAAACTTCTTCAAAGCTCTAATTTGTTAGTGTGTTAAAGTTAGAATATCATTTACATTGTGCATGACAAACCACAAACTACAAAAAAGTATGTTAGTGTTTACCAAATCATCATGTTATTAATCTATCTCTTCCTTTCCATAGTTATCTCAAAGTTTATCTCAGCCACTAAGGCATTGGCAGAGGGATCAAGTAAATTCTACCATTCAAGCGGCACACTTCTATCTATAGTCGTAATTTAAATTGTACTGTGCTAACTTTTAGTGATCCTTACAAAGGGAGTATGTTTATTGATGGTGACCCTTCTACGATGTGGCGCTTATTTTCAATGACTGACCCAGTAACACTTACTGCATTGACTATGGTTGTCTGGGACACGCCATGCTGATTTTCACTAGTCGTTCTTACAATACCCTGTCCCGTTCTGACAATGTTGTCAAGGATGAAAGTGTAGAAAGCTCTACAATCTACTGGGATTCTATATAAAAGAAGAACTAAAATATGCAACTATTAGAATAGAAACAAGTATTTCCTACTTAAAATAGGAATAGAAATCCTAGTTGGAAAAGGATTTTAATGTAGTGTCTATAAATAGGGTCTCAATGTAACAGTTTAGATACACAATTCAATAATATTTTTCCCATATATTTCTCACAACAACAAAAGAATATAGATATTATATAAATACAAGAGGCAACAATTATATGGAAAAAGAACTAAAAGAGATAGAATTATCAAGTAAAATAATATCATCAAACTGTGTCTATCTGCATATTGCAAGAATAGCATATGCCAAAACCCGAACAAAAAATTATTGCATAGGCTGATGGTTAGCTTAGAAATACTCTGGAAATGAGAAATTATCAAAATATTAGAATGTAAAGAAAGGATTCATGATGCCGATCCAACATTTTTTGGGTCATTGTTAGCTGACTCAACTGATTTGGAATTGAGCCTTGAAATGACATGTCAATCAAGTTCAATATCACTAAAATGCAGTTTTAGTCACTTATTAAAAGTTCCTAACTAGTTTTCTCATGCTAGATTTATAATCTTATATTCCTAATTACTAGCATATTCACTCATAACATACCACTATCAATTAATAATATCCTTGCAGGCTCAATTTATTGTTGGTGACATACTCTGCAAAACTAGTCCAAGGGCATAGAGCACACACCTTAACACTTTGGTACTTGCCAGAAGCCAGCAAGATGAAGCATCAATCAATCCCGTGCCTAGCTTCATCACTAAGGTGTGTGTTTTACCAATCCTAAACAAAACTACTTCAAATGGCTTTCCAGCAATACCTCGTCTTTCCAAACACTATTGGCACCTGCATTTTAGTCATTGTTCACCCCACTTCTCCATCTTTATAGTTAAATTTGTACATTCAAAAATTTCTAGCACATTTATTGGAAACTGTTCCATGAAAAGCAATTTTGGGCATCTTTAGATGTCTGCTTACATTCTTGTTCTAAGTTTGGTTATTTTCTGATAATAAACAAATCTAATGCATGAATTGCATTACTAGCCAATAGGTGTGTCCTGTATTCGTACATATCATCAAGTTATCAGTACATATTTCCTCTCATCTTTGAGCGATTAAATCTGCTATACTGTCATTCATCATAAACACAAAAAATCAAAGAAAACAGTAGTTGAAAACAAGTATGTTGAAATACCCAAAACCTGCTGCAGAGAACAGCATCAAAACTCAATATTTTAAACAAAGCTTATGCATAACTACTCCTCAATCCCAAACTTGTATGAGAAAAGTACCTTAGAATAGGGAATTATATGGTCATAGTCATGGCAGAGACAACCAGGACAGCCGACAAGCTTCCGAAAGATTGTGTTGCCCAATGGGTCTCGGCGCCATCGGTCCGGGTCTCTTCCCTTGACTTTCTCCGCCTTGTCCCAACACTGCTGCTTCACACTATACGGAAAACTTCTTGGGTTGTTTTTGGGGGAAATTTTAAACAAACCCAACTCTTCAGTGATGATTTCACCGTCAAGCACTGAGACTGATGGATGAGGAGATAGCCTCGTATGGCCTGAACCCGAATCGGGTCCTGATAGATTAACAGGTCGGCTTCTTTTTGGGGAGGAGGATAAGTTCTTGTTTTTTCTATTGCCTTCTTTCATGTTTTCGTGTATTCTTCTTCAGTGCACACATGGCTGGCTCATCTTAATTACTAGATTTTGAGCTAATTTGAACACTTTCTTTTGGTGATATACTTAATTAAGGTTTTGACCAAATTAAGTTATTATATAAAGCAATTTATTAAAATAATATGTTTTTCTATAATTTTACAAAATTAGTATAAACGTATTTCACATTAACGTTTTAGGGTATATTTTATTTTTTAAAAGTTGACGGCGTTAGATTGATATACGTTACTCACAGTAACGTTTTAGAAGTAAAACGTTACTCAAAATAACGTTTTAGGAGTAAAATGTTACTTACAATAACGTATATCAACCTAACACAATAGTTTTTGAAAAACAAAATATATCTTAATACGTTACTGTGAAATACGTTTATACTAATTTTATAAAATTTTAAAAAAATATATATTTTTTTAATAAATTACTTTATAAAATAATTTAGTTTGGTTAAAAGTCCTACACTACTGTTATACTTAATTATGTCAAAGATTGGAATGTCAAACTCAAAGTTGTACTTTTATGCATATCAATGATCAAAGTAAGAAGTTGAAATTAAAAAAGAAAACATGTGCAAAAACTTAAATATCTTAAGAAGGGGAGCGGGTTGGTGAAGGCACATACTCCTTCTGCCCCAATCTATATGTCAAATTTTAAATCGACGCTTCAGAAAACAATTATTGATATAATGAGTTTATAATTTATTTTTATTAATTGATAAAGTGTAAAACATATTTACTCACTACATTTTTTAAAAATAATAACTCAATATTAATAAATTGTAGGGTATAATAGGGAGAAAATTGTCTTTTTTTGTTGTCATGACCCATAAACGGACGTGACGACACTTGTCTATTCCCACCATTATAAATCATTCTCAACCCCACGAAATGAAAGAAAAACAAAAAGATAAAACAAAAACAAGATAGAAGCGAAAAATAATTTAACAACTTCCACTAATAAGGACACTTTTGATCCAATAGTTTGACAGAAAAAGTAGTTTTGAGCTGAAATATAATTTAAGGGTAAATATGAACTATTTCGGATAGTTTAAGGGTATTTTTAACCCTCTGCCATTTTTTAAGGGAAAAAGGACAGATATGCCCCCTAACTATTGTAAATGGTATACAAATACCCTTCGTCATACTTTTGGCGCATTGGTGCCCCTGCCGTCATACTTTTTGGTACATAGGTGCCCTTGTCGTCATACTTTTGGGACATTGATGCCCCTGCCGTCATACTTTGGGGACATTGGTGTATCTGCCCCTTCATTAGAGTGAAGGGCATATATGCTCTAATTTATGGACGACAGGGACACCAATGTCCCAAAAGAATGACGGAGGATATATGCATACCATTTTCGATAGTTCGAGGGTATATTTATCTTTTTTCCCTTTTTTTAATGATAAGTTGAACTGATCTAATTTTATTGATACAAATATATCTAAGTTGAGTGATTTTCCTGATATTAAACAAAGTTTAATAAATTTATTACATAAACTTTTAAAACTGAGTGATGTTTTGAGATATTAACCCCAAATTAGTGGCATGTATCACCCAAATCAACTATGCATCAAATTATTCAAAGGAATTGTTATTTTTTTCCTATTTGTAATTTGAATCGAATGATTTACTCAAAATTCTTATATATAAAAATAAAGATATGTTATGTACAAAATGAAAATCTGTAATAAAACTAAAACATAAAACTAAACATAAATATTTTAAGGATTAAAAAAATCAATTCTCCCGTCTGCAAACTGATAATTGGGTCGTATTATTTAGTTACACTGAGTCATTAGTTGCAATCTTAGGTTGGACTAAATTTTAATATAAAGACAATTTTAACTAATGCATCCTATTAAACGATTTCTATAAGTTTTATCTCTGTATAATTTATATAAATCTCATAGTATAAAGAGTAAATTACATTTTATTCTCACTTTTTTAATTACAATAATTTCTTAAAATTTGTACCTTTCGGATTCATTATAGAGTACCTCGCATAATATAAATCGGATACATAATATGTAGCTCGAATACATTAAAAATTAGCTCGAATACATTATAAAATAAATCGAATACATAATATATAGCTAGGATACATTAAGTATTGACTCAGATACATAAATATGTAACTTGGATACATTAAATACATTAGGAGAGAAATAAAAAAATTTAAAAATTTTAAAAAATAAAAAAAATATTAAAAATAAGAGAAATAAAAGACGTATATTTCAGTAATTTTATTATATCTGATAGATACCAAAGTGGGCTAACACAGGCCCAACAATTTATTTTATGGTAAAACTTGTTGCAATTGAAGAAGACTAAGTGACATGACTTTTTATTAATTAGATTTTGTTTCTATTTATATCATCAAAAATATATTTTTTTCAAAACACCATTATATTCATGGATAATATTATGTTGATAATATTGTTTAGTTTATCAACAAAACATTATTCTATCATCTAATGTTTGGAATAACTCTAAATATCTTAGATCATGATTTAATGTTTTCCTTTTTTTCAATTTAAGGTCAATTGAATTTGCAAAATTTTCCAAACATAGGTAGATTAAATTTTGTACATCTTGAATAACTAATTACTTGGGTCGATTTTCAGCAATTTCTGCATTATTTTCTTTTCTAAACAGTTGTAACTAAAAAATAGAATTAAAAATCATTTAGCCATCCACATGTTTTTGCAATAAAATATGGACCCATATAATAAAAGAAAAAAATATATTATTATTATTTGATGTATACACATGATAGTTTTGTCAATTTCCAACAGGGTCTTCACTGACAATTTATAATTTGCAAATGATGTATACGTGTGATAAAATAGTCAATTCACTAACTATTTAATGAAGCAACAATAATAAGTTTCCTAGACTATGACCTAAATTTAAAGATACACCTTAACTAAAAGAAAGTTTTACTATTCAAATTTTTTTTTAATTTATACACTTTTTATCTTACGTGTCATATTCCATGACTCCACGTAATTGAAGCGCATGAGAGATATTTGGATGTCACATAAACAAAAAAGATGCACAAAATTAAAAAAGTGAATTAGAAGAGTAATAGGACATTAGTTCAGTTAAAATATGTCTCTAAAATTTCAATCGTAATCTAGAAATACTTGTACATCTTTTCAAATTTATTTTAGGTTTTATTATAACATGAGATATCAACTCAGAAACTTAGTGAGAGAAAGACTATGTAAAACATATATAAACGGGTAGGCCTATAGTTGAATGATCTTATAAGAAATTATAATGAAATTTTCTCAACTTGAATGATTATAAAAGATATTAATTCATTTTTATTCGATAAATAAAACCACATAAACATTACATAAATACCCTTTAAATAAGTTGAAAATTGTGGACACCATCACTCTTTCGAAGTAGCTGGTTTTTTTTGTCTAATGATAAACATGTGCATGGTACTACAAAACAAAGTATAGGCTTTTGGAAAGAGACCACAATTGCAACATTGAAAACCACCAAATTACCTTAGTTAGGACAGAGGCATATTGACGAAAATCTGCTTTCTAGTTTAAAAATAAATGGTTTAAATAGCTGGCATTTTGGAAAAAAAAATCAAGATAATATTAGTTGTATTTTTGTTCTGTTTAGAAGTTTAAATAAAAAAAATTTCAAGAGGTTAATTAATACTCTATCTGTCTCTAATTATTTGTCCACTTCTGAAATGACGTACTTATTAAGAAAATAATTATTGACATAAAGAGTTTATCGTTTTACCCTTATTAATTATAAACTGAATGAATTAAAAACTTAAAGATTTTCAAAAAAGTTCTACCTTTTTAAAAATAATTAATTGAGGTTATAATAGGTAAAATAAAATTACCTTTTATTGATTTGTTGAAATCGAAAAATAATTAAGGATAACTAAAAAAAGAAAAGTGAGAATGGAATATGAACAAAGGGCAAAATAGCAAAGTTGATCAAGCTATTCATGATTTCTTGATAACCGTGTAAAATAGAAAATGTCCACCTAATATAAAACCGAAAAGTACATAGGAAGAGATAATTAATATGGAGCAAAAGAGAAAAATTATTATATAGAGAAGAGTAATTCTCTAGTTATTCTTTTTGTCTAAAAAAATATACAAAATAAAACATGACAAATAAAATAAATTAAACGTAGTAATATAAATTATGAGTACCATATATTATAGATAAGCATAACTTGTGTCCCTAGATACTTTTGAGATAACAAGAACAAGTCAAGATCTTAAACAATATTTCAAACTTATTTCATAAGTACAATCAAACAACATCACTCTCAAGTGGGCTAATATACATTTCTTTATAGTATAAAGAACAACTTCTTAAAAAATGACAGTTTAATACACTAGGCTTCCGATACACACTCATCTTTATCATATGCATTTCTGTGAGAAGTTGTTTCGATTTTCACCACTGAAAACTATAATAATCTCTTCATTCACACAACGACAACTCTTACAGTATCACTCCAATTTAGCAAGAAAAAAAAAATATAGAGGATATTTCAACACAATAACTTATTAATTTAGAGTGCATTCATGAGGAAACCCTTGAGGGAAACGTTTAGTATCAGTGCAATAATTGTATATCATATAGTTCTTTTGCACCCATTTCATCCTTGTTAACCCAACATTATCCAATGATTGAGTTAACCAAGAATTGGCTGTGGGATTCTTGGAAGTTTGGGCATTGAAGTTTCTATAAGAAGCAATAAAAGGGGCTTTACTCCAATCAGTCCTTACAAGGCCACCTCTTGTTGCCCATTCCTCAGCATTCCATAAACTTGAGTATAACCACATTGGTTGGTTCTTTGGGTAAGGTATTCCATTTGTTGCTTCAAGATTCTTGTATTGTCTTATTGGTGTCCCATCAACCAAAAATCTGATATATAAATTACAAAAATATGTGAGTAATTTGTATAGCATGTGTCTAGGAAACTAATAACAATCTGGTGCACGACGTATCCAACATTCACGTGGGGTTTAAGAAAAGGTGGCATCTCAAGAAGCATGATGTTGACAGTCTACTTTAATTTAGAGTAGTATTATATTACTGATTATTTTTACAGCTCGAACCCATGGTCACCCAAAGACAAAATTTATTGTTGCTCCAAACACTACTAGAAATCACGAAATTAGCAATAGAATTTACCGGTAAGTCCTAGCTAATATCCATCACTTAATTTTTCTAGTAGCTAATCGAATTTTCATATAATTTGTAGTTAATAACATAAAAATTTTATTATTTAGCTATGAAATTTTGAGTATCACTCATTTCTTATAGTGAAAGTTCCACTTTTCAAAAAAAAAAAACTCTACTTTATTTAAACTAAATAAAAGAACATAACAGTATTAGTGTGAATATAAGTTAAATCTTTTTCTTAATAAATGAGTTTTAATATTGTCATTTTCATATAGTTGCTAAACTTTATCCCCCCGACCCCCACCCCTATTTTAGCAATATATGAAATGATAAAACATCTAATTTATGTATTACTACTATTTAAATATTTAATCTGAAAGTGCTTTATATATATATATAACTATCTAATTTTTCAAATTTACTGATAAGACTTTTGATTAATGATATACATGTCTCATTCATTTTATCCCTGATTAATATCTTGAAAGTTTGTGTTTCCATGGTGATCGCTTATCTAAACACTTTAAATTATCAATCATCTATTTTATTTTATAACATAAGGTTAATTTACATAGGAAATGTTTAAGTAATCTAATAATTATATATATATATATATGTTAATTTACATATGTTAATTTACATATGAAATGTTTAAGTAATCTAATAATTTTTTTTTTTTTATATATATATATATATATAAAATAATAAAAAGGTATGCTTACATGATATTTCGAGGATTCCAAAGAATAGAGTAGGTGTGGAAATCCTTAGTAGGGTCAAACCAAAGATGAAATTGTTGCTCTCTATCTCCCTTGCCTTGTGCATACACATTTGTATGAAGAGTATATGGTTCTCCACTTACATTCCCAAGAAACTCAAAGTCAATCTCATCATGAGCTGACCCCACCGAAGATAACTGTATTTGAATTCACGTTCAAAATTAAATTAAAATAGAAAAACGTATTATTATGTTCAAAATAACTCTCATCCATCGAGAGTATGAATTAGTAACCTAAAAGTACGATATGTTAATATATCAAAGTATACTATATGTATATAGTATTAAGGATGATTAACTTACATAGTATGTAGTAGCGGTGCCAGCAGAATTACCAGGGACAAGTTTGATCTTCATGTCAATCTTTGCAAACATATATTGTTGTTTAGACTTAAATCCAGAGCCAGAACTTCTATCGAGGGAAAGAGTAAGAAGTTGCCCGTTTTCGAGTATTTTCACCCTCCCATAACCCCATGTAACATCAAATTCTTGGTCGAAAGTACCACCAAAAGCCACCACTACCAAGAAACATATTAGAACAAAGAAAGAAAATATACAACTTGATGTTTTGATCATGTTGTTTGAGTATTGTTTTTTTATAAGTTTTAAATTTTTTTTTGTGTTTGAAGTGCATGGACATGGTTAATTAGAGGCATTATATATAGTAGTGTTGGGAGAAAGACAATTATTATTTTTTTATTTGTGAGGGTGGGGGGGGGGGGGGGGGGGGTAGAGGGGGTTGGATTTCCTTTTCGTTGATTTTTTTTGGCTCCTAAACCTATTTTTCAGACATTTTAAAGTTCTATGGACCGACAAAACAAAAAATTTTATAACATAATTATAGATAAAATTTTCATTTCAACCTTTTATAGGTGTTTGGTACTTATAAAATACATTTTTTAGAATGATTTCGTACTAAACTTGATAAAGGGGATTTCTTTTTTATTTCGATAGGTGGGGGAGAAATATACCTAGGAAGAAAACTGAAGTGAACTCGTAGTATCTATTAGGGTTTTGCCTTAAAATTTTTTTTAAAACATATTTTAAGTTTTATTTTTTCCTTAAATAAAAGTCAAAGTATTACCATAAATATTTGAACTTTTCCCAAAAGAAAAATATAATTCTCTTTCACATTTAATTACTTATTTCCTTAAAGAAAAATTTTGAAACTCTATAAATTAAATATCCTCTTCTTATATCATAACACAATGACATCCATAATATAGACTTTTCAGAATTTTGTTCATAGAGAGATTTATTCTCTCAATAGTTTTAATATTTTTTTTTACATTAATTTTATATAATAATATTATATTTTTAATATAAATTTTTATCATCTAACTTATCACCAATATATTTAAAATTATAAATTTCCGTATAACATCCTAATCACAATACTATAATATAATTAATTTGTTACATAGTAAAAACGAAAATTGACATACCATAACAAGTTAACTTTCATTAATTAAGAAGACAAATACCAATACACTAACAAAAATTTATAATGAACATCATAAGTCATGAGGGAAGCTTATTGGATACAAGGTTTATTTGAACTTCCTTTGTGAAACAATTACAATATATACATACATATAAGGTTAAGATTATTTTATATATATATATATATATATAATATAATAAATGTTACATTAAATCTGCTTCACATTTCAATATTTTTGGACCCTTCTATGAAAATAGTGGCACAGTTAGCTTGTTTACTTGTTTTAATTTGGTAGGGAATAAGGCTTACTAATATATCTGTCACGTTTCATGGTTTGAATTTTTCGAGACCCCACTTAAAATTATTTTTGTTTGGATTTCATGCATTTAGTGTTTCTTCTCTTTTTTTTTTTTTTTTAGAAAAATAATTTATCATAACATAATATGTATCAATGCGCAGGGCGGAGCAACCTTGTACAAAGGGGGTTCATTTTATATGTATATATCATCTTCCGCTATATAATGTGTCTATTTCTACAGATTTTGAATCTCTTAATTGAAAATTCTGGCTCAGCCTCTATCAATGTGCTTGTATTATCTAGTACTGCTTAGAGATCGGATGGTAATACATAGTTGGTACTACAATATTCATGAAGATGTGGAAAATTTAAAACTTTCTAAGTTATTCGAAATATATATGTATATATATTACGTGTTGAACTTATACATATTGTATCGACTATCATTATCCATTAATATCACTAGACTGTTAGTTTTACTAATTGAAATATGTCATCATTATTGTGATACTTGAATGAAATTTTTATTACCTCCATATTTTCCTATCATATAGTCACCAAATCTCTCTATACATATACACGTACGTGTGCACTCGTTGTACGCGTTTATGTTTACGCATATAACATACACATATATATCAAAACAATTTTTTTTTATTTAATTGTACACTTTTTGTTTTTTGAAATATTGGTGAGAATTGAAGTGGTTAGAGAAAAGAGCATGCTTGCGATATTATTATTTTATCGTTTTACACGCATATCAAAAAATCATAAATAAAAAAAAATTCTACCCCTTAAGAACTTGTTTGGGACTTAACGAACAAGTTTGAATACTTTTAAAAATAATTAATTGTCTGGGTATACGTGAAAAAATAAATATCAAATAATGCATTCTTGATTTAGATATGTGATTACTATTTTTAGTATAGTAATCAACTAATACATTCCATATTAACTGAATATGTGAGGTAATGCACATATATTAAAAAAATACTTCATCCGTTCAGAATTGTTTGTCATGTTGCGCTTATCGAAAGTTAATTTGATTAATTTTCAAACGTAAATTAGATCACATTAATTCAATATTTTAAACAAAAAATTTAGATATTCTAAAACTATATGAAAAGTACTATAAATTAAAGTTTCTTACATATTAATATGATGAAAAAATATATTTTAAAATGTTAGTCAAAGTTTTTATAGTTTAACTCTAAAAATAGAAATCATAACAAATAATACCGAACAATGGGAGTAATATTTAGTAACATAAATTCAATTATTGCTCTTTGTGAAAATGTACGTAAAACTTCAATAAATAAAAGAACAAATATGAAAAAATTCAGACATTCAAATAATTTAATAATTTAGAACAATTAAAAAAAAACGTAATAATTTAACTAAGATGGTGTATGTTTTAATGTTGACTTGGCTTGAAAGAATTAATTAAAGGGCCATTGGACAGCTAATATTATGACGTGAAAGTTAGCAATTTGCATTGCGTGCATGGATATAATATGGTGGATATGAGTGTATTACAGAACGATCAATTTGATACAGCCTGTCTGATGCATACAATACTTTTTGGAAATATATAATTCTCCCTTTTTGGAATTTTTCCTTTAATACGACTGTCGCTTTAGTTATTTTTATGTCCGTTAAAAAAATATATGAGATATATGTTATTAAGTTATAAATTTTACGTATTTGAGTTTTTTCTTGAAAATATTCTTCTGGAGAATAATTGTAGTCCATCAAAACCCTAGTTTATGTACATGTTTTCCAATCGACAATGATCGTGATGGCTGTTGGATATTATTTAACAAAAAATAATTTATTAATATTTCATTTAGTTAAGAAAGAAAAGATCATATGAGAAAATAAATAAGAATTTCACTTATTTTTAAGAAATTATTTTTGTTACCACAAAACACATGAACCTAGGATAAATATTTTTAGAACCAATAGTTATCTTCCAATTAGAAATAAGTTATTTCCTACTTCACAAAAAGTTGAAGAGTATGAAGTTCTACCAACCCTATTGACCAAGTCTATATATATGTTCTTTCCGATTTTGCCCCCTTCTGAAATCTATAGACATTATATTCTTATTGGTAATTTGCAACAATGAATTTTAATACGATAGATTACGATCACAAATAAAATATGAAGAAATATATTTTTATTGATAGAATAACTAATTTGAAATAATTCTATCATGAGTGAAAGGTTGTTCATAGTATATTTCTTAAACTAAAATGACATGGAGAGTGGACAGTTCGGCTAGATCTTGATCAATTTTGGTGAATATTTCATTAATTTATGAAATTCTTGAGATGCATATTTAACAAATTATATTACTTTTATGTAGGTATGAACTAGTGTTTAGGGCAAAATAGTCTCTAAAAATCCTAAATGAAATTAGATTTGTTTTGTAAAGTTTCAATTAGAATTAAACACGTCTGGTTGAGTTTCGTAAAATTTTGACGTTTATACTTATATATATGTGTAATTAAAAAGCCTGTCTGATTGTGTGGACATTTTATGTGCTATATATTGCATAAGGACATATGTTAATTTTGTGTTTTATCTTTTTAGGTATGAGAGAGTAAATATCATGGGTGTTTGCCAAGGAGTAGTAGCAAGTTAGGACATGCATGCTTACTTATAGGAAAAATATATCTATAAGTAAAAAGTCTCAACATACCTATAGCACTATTTATAACACTATTTATATTGTGTTGTGTTGTGTTATATTATTCTAATGAACATAATACTTGGATAGAATGTATTGGTCTTCGTCGTTACATAATATCACTTACATTCATAATTTAAATGATAAATCTATAAAAAAAAGTAGATAAAAATAGAATACGAAGTAAAATTACTATGAAAAGGTAGGATATAAGATTAAACATAATTATTAAATAGTATATAAAGATAAAATGAGAAGAAAATATTAAGGTAACAACGTGATAATACCAAATTGATTGTTATTTAAAAAGAGTATTCTTGTGTTTACATAAAGATGAATTTAAATGTATGATACAATATAATTTAAGTAATAATCAAAATAAATATTATATTTTTGAACTAACAATACAATATAATAGAAAGGTAATAACCATTCAAACAATGTGTAAATCTTGAGGTTAATTACGGTCATCTCTAATTTAAAAAACCAAAATTTTATATGGGACGGATTTTAAGTTGATAGGTTCAAAATCTAATATTTTGTTAATGTTATATTATTTGCACATATATATTTACGTAATAAAAAAATGGATTTAGTTGAACTCATACACTTGTTACTGTTGTTGAAAACTGATGACCGTGTATTTGTTTGTGGTGATTGTTTGTACATGGTCTTATAACATTTATATTATTTAATAAATATAAAAGAGTTTAGAAATACCTTTAAAGTATGCCAAAATGATTAAATTTGTCTTTTGTTAATAATTTGGATCAATCATGCAGTATCGTTAATTAATTAGACCAAAATTAATCTTAATTACGTAATAAAACACATTAGACTAATAAGAGTATATTTCGACTTACACGTATATATACTTTTAAGAGCAATCTAGTCCAATTTAGATCCTAGTAAGTAACTTTAGTTATGCAATAAAATGTAAATGACATTTTTATAAAATAAATTGACGAAATTATATGAATCTGCTATTCAGTAATTTAAGGCATCTCATAATACATTATAAGTTGTTTTAAAATAATTTGATGTGTCATTTTGTACAATTTAATAAAACATGTTCTAAGAAATCGGCAAAGATATTTTTAAGATTTTAATGACAAAATTTTAAAAGTTCGATACTAGATATAAGAAATAATTTTATTTAAATTCTAATTTATTTATTTGGATTATGAACAATTTCCCATTTACAATTTCAGATTTGGAGGTAATTAAGAGAGGTGTGGTGGTCTACTGGACCTTCAGATCGAGAGTATACATTTGGTCATCCATCCAACCAGCAAGATGTCCCCAAGTCACTATCATTTTTTCATTCCAAAGATTTTAAAAAATAAAATAAAAATAGAAGATAATCCACTTCAGATAACTACGTCTTTGCTGAATAATATATGAAATAATTGAGAATGAGCTTATTTGAATAGATAATTTATAAGTCGAAAGTAAAGTTACAACCACCTTTTGGTGGGAGGGGGGAAGGGGTGGGCAGAGAGAGTTTAAGCCATCAATGGGTTGTCACTCTTAAAGGCTTAGAATTTTAACCTTGTGTCAAGACCTACGGGTCAAGGGACAGTCTCAAGTAGACAGTTTCTATGGGGCGTAGGTAGGGGCGGAGCTATAGCCACCCCTTTCTAGAAAATTATGTTGTATATGTAAGTCAAATTCTATATTTAGAAGATATATATTTAAAGTTGGACATCCTTGGTAAAAGTTATTCTTTGGTGTATTGTTAATGGTGTCCATTCAAATGGGGATTTTTTGGTTCGAACACCAAATAACACCCTTGATATCATCTTGGTAAAATTTATAAGGCGTAGGCCACCCAAAAGGTAACAGAAGCGTGCGAAAGTTTCTTCACTCCGAACGAAGATTGGCCCTCGAGTGCAAAGGTAGAAAGGAGTTTAATGCAACACCCACTCGTCGAGTAGGAACAAGAGCCGACCTTAGTGATTCGACGGTGTTGAGTGGAGGGGTAGTGACTCAATGGATAAAAGGTACTCTAGGAATAATAGGTTCATCTTCCCCGAGAGAGTTCACATTGACAAAAAGATTTGGCACCTGGCCTCGATGTCGGCTCTTCGCCAACTGGGGCTATAGGATGTTCCAAGGGTTGGGTTTGTTCGCCCATTAAAGCAGTCCGCGAGTTGAGCGCAAAACATCGTGAGACAATCTTGTCCATATATGATATGAGCATTAGAGCATCGAAAGGACTTTTCTTAGTATGAGAGGATAGAAAATTACTTTCACGTTCAATTTAGAAAATACTTTTTTTCGTAAAAAAAAATCATCATTTCCTTTCGTGTGAATTACCTAGCAGCGAATTTCAAATTTACAAAAATCCTGCAAAATCTTATGAAATAAATAGATTTGTGTAATTTCAAAGTTCATTAATTAATTTCACAAATGATCATTCAAATCATAAAAATCAACCCTATAAAGTCATTATTGATTTCTTAATTGCCTAATTCAATAATTTGAAATGCTTTAAGTCATCAATGACTTTTTAATTAAAATTGTTGGCATAATTAACTCAAACATCTAATTAACTAGAATTAATACATATTAAACTCCTAAATTATTCAATTAAGTGTTCCAATCAAACACAAATTATTGATGTGGCAAAATTGTTCTTTTCACTTTTGTTGGGCGTGTGAAGCATTTCGAATAATATTTTTTTCTTTCTGAAAGTGCATGCCTAATTTCTTTTTACTGACACATGGCACTAAGCGAATAACTAAAATAAACTTTTAGTTATTTTTAAAGATAATATTTTATTAAAAAAAATAAAAAAGTAAGGTCATCACAATCGCTCACTTCAAAAATCGTCAAATAAATAGAGACTAAACTTAAAATTATGTAATAATACAAAAATTAAATCGCTATTTGTATATTACCATATTATTTTTTGCTCTTTTTTCTTCGAATTTCAGCATGTGAGATACTGAAATATTATTCTATAGACTGATTGCTATTTATATTCAATAGATAGTATAAATTTGTTAAAAGTGAAGTGTTCAATAGATACATGTCCTGATTAAAGTGGCTTAATAAAAGATGAAAACAATTTTAAATGATGTGATAAGTTAAATTTTATTGAGTTTTGTTAACAAGCGGGGATAGCTCAGTTGGGAGAGCGTCAGACTGAAGATCTGAAGGATCACGTGTTCGATCCACGTTCACCGCATTAAATATTTTTTTAAAAAAAAAAATATAATTGAAATTTTTGATATTCTTTTAGGAGATATGGGACAGTTAGATGACTTTGTTGTCCAAATGAATTTCATAACGTATTTTATTGAAATATTTCTACAATTTGGATAATGTTATTAATAGAAACAACTCAAAATTTAATTGAGTTGCTTCAATATATTGACTTCAATAGTAATAATGAATCTAATGATACATATCGTGGTACTTCACTAAGGAATTGATTTCTTATGTTTTTCTTTTAATAATTACAAAACCATGCCGTTATAATATTTGAAAAGTATTTGGCTAAAGTTACTTATGATTGATATTTATATTAGCATATCCATATCGTACATTTATATGGTGTAAATATTGGATATGAGTAATTTTTTTTCCATATATACGTGTAACTTAAGTTCCGGATGGAGCCATTATACATTTAAGGGTTCATTCGAACCTCCTTCGGTAAAAAAAAAAAAAAGAGAGTACTATTTTAATTTAGAAAACATTTTTATGTATATATTATAGAAGTCGAATCCCCTTCAATTAGTTTGTGTGTTTACTTCTTTAAATTTTGAACCCTATTATAATTTTTATCTCTGATACTGCCTAAATTAATCATGAAAGGTTAACATCAATATGTACTCATAACTTTATAACATAATCATAAGTTGGACGCAAAAAAATTAATATCAAATTCAGTATTCTTGATGATGCACAAAATTTATGTGTAAAATCAACAAAAAAATTATAACATTATGACAAATAATAAGTACGAATCCATAATTGTAAAAATATAAAGGAATAAATGTTAATTAAGGATTAATCTCATAAATTTTACCATCAAAGGATGTAGTACAATCGAAGGGACCAGGGGTGGAGCTACCTTGGTAGAAGGGATTCCCTTCAACGGAAAATTATATTATTTATACATGGTTAAAATAAGTTTATATGTATATATAGTAGATGTCGAACCCCCTTCAGCTATCTATTTATACAAATTTTGAACCCCCTAATTGAAAAATTCTGGCTCTGCCTCTGGAAGGGACTCTTCCTCCTTTAATCAGATGTCGCAATTTCAAATCTTTGATATGAAAAAATCTTTGACAGAAAACACATTTTATAAATAAAATACTCTATATAGCGAAAATCCATATTAGTCATATTTCAATACAAATATTAAACATGTATCATTAAATTTTAAATTCTAAATTAAATTCGTTTGTAGATAATTACAAGAAAGTTTGATAAAGGTAGCAAGTTGAGAGTGATAGCAAAATTGAATTGAAGTCAAAATAAATAACCAATAAAGAAATGAAACGATTGTATTCTATGGAAAAGTTAAGTGAATCCAAATAAAGTAAAACTCATACATTTCTGTTAAATTGTCGAAATCACTTGTCAATTGTCATGCCACCCAATGTTAATTTGTGGGGTAACCACTCTTTAAATGGTGTTTGCCTAATTAGTTTGTTTATATATCCAATCAAATAATGGTTATATATAGCTAATAAGTCGTTATAGCTAATTAAAAGCCTAAAAAATATCATAACAAAATCATTAACAAACTCTTTATATTTTGTGGTTGTAAATTCTTAAAAGAATTTGAACCAATACTTCTTCATCAATCATCAATAATTCTGTGTTATGGTAAGATGATTAATTTATTTCGTCTTTAATAAAAAATATTAATATGTGTTAAAATATTAAGAATGAACTGTTGTTTCAATACATGTTGGTGAAACTACTCACAATAATATTTAAATTAATCGAGCTCAATGGAATATCTAACAGTAAATGATTAAAGAAAATAAAAAATATACTTCATTGGCACAAAAAATATAAAAAGAATATATATTAATGTGATCAACCTCCATTCAATGCAATGGTTAAAATCCATAATAATTAATAGGAAAAATTTCAAAAATATAGATCCCACTTAAAATATTATTTTACGTTGTCATGTTTTTGATTTATATAATGTTATACTATAGAAAAAATATTACTATATATAATGAGTTATTTTTCAACTAGAAATAAATATTTTTCTCATTATGAATATGTGTGAAGTTATGTTATAAAACATGTTTTATCTCTTTCATTTCCCATTGAAGCATTTCATGATTGAACAAATGCATGGTTCAAAGAAAAACTTAATTACTAAACTTTTTCATATGAAAATATTACTATTTTTTTCTCTCGTCAATTCAATCAAAATACTTATGAAAATAATCACTGAACATTTTTAGAGGAAGAATAATGATGTTTAAATAGTGCGTGTATAAAGTATATAACAGTGTATACAGAGCTGTGGTTTATTTATACACAAATATGAACTAAAGTAGGTGATTACAAATTCAAATATGAGTTAAAACATATAAGTATTTCTCCTAGTAAATGTAAATCTTAATTTTCCCTAAATAAAATTACAATACACTCATTCAAATATAACAGTTCCTTAATTAATTTAACTATTTCTAAACCAGTAATTATCTTTTCAAGTGGACATATTTAATTATGTTCAGCTCTTATGTTGCTTTCATGCATAGACTGGCAAAGAGTAGTTAGATAGTAATAATAAAGTGTATCAAGACACATATTAAAGTTAATTGTCACACTTAACATACATTAATTATTGGAAAATGTAGTTAACCTTTTTTTTTTAAATTCAATATGTATATCAAAAAAAAATAGATGGACTTAATTTGACGTTAGCTAATAATTATGGCTTTTAACTGTGAATGTGGACAAATAAATACTTAAATTTGTATAAAATTGAACAATTAAACATATTCATCCTACATGACGTCCTACATGCCAATTTTGTGTCCTATGGAGTCCTACGTATATTTTGCCATGTAAGACACATATGTCTACACTTGTTCAATTTTATACAAATTTAAGTAACAATTTATGTACACTCAAAGTTAGAGAGCATAATTATCTGCAAAAATCAAGTTAAGGATCATCTTTATGTATTATACCGATTAACTTTTAACTGCAATCTCATACACATTAATTAAAGATCACAACCAACCTGTAATGTACATTATGGATAATTTTTCTTTTTGCTTTGATGCAAGTTGCAATTTATTATCAATTAATTGAAATTTTAGATTGGTGTGACATCCTTCTCATCTTTATTTTCATGAACCTTATCGTATATGTGTCAAACATTTAAGTACTTTATCGAAGAGAAGAATTTTGATAAATTCTTTACGTCATTTTACTTCAATAGATCTAATATGTGACCGGTTCATTTTTAAATTCGATTAAAAACACATAAATTAAACTTTTAAAATATATAATCACCACTTAATTTTGTTTCATTTTTGAAACGAATGTAATTTAATTTAAACCTTAGAGATAATTGAAATTAAGAATAAAAATACGAGTTTTAAATCATTTTTCGAATAGTACGTTAGATATCGCTAAAAAGGCACAAATGCAATTACTAGTAGAGTTTGAAATTATTATTTTTTTAGGCTAAAGAGTATATTATTTTTAAACGGATTTAAAATTAATTATGCCTCATATATTTAGTGCTTAATTATTTCAGTAACTCAACTAGTGAATTAATTTTATACCATGACTAAGTTTGAGTATAAAGTTTTTCGTTCCTTTCAAAAAATGAAACTATCGGCCATTTGTTCAATAATTTGGGAACATATAATTATTATAATTTTAAATATAAATTTGTTTAATCACATAATTTTCTCTAATTATTTTAATTGATCTTTCAAATTATTTACAAGTTTGGACCTTGAGTCTTGATTGAAAATACTGTGTTTGATTTAAAAAGACATCAGGCCTCAAACTTTTAACCTGAAAATCAGCCCAAAATATTTGGAGAAGTTTGGGTATCATATTCATACCCACTCAAATAGAATTTGAGCTAACTTTGAACAAACTTAAAAATGGTTGTGTATTTTTTATGTATACATTTATTATTGATTATTGTGATATATACGTGCAAAGTATGTGCACTTAATTAATATTACTTTTAAAGCATGAATGTTCTTATAAATATTAGATTGAGCTTTTATAAGCTAAAATTGTCATTTATTATTTTCCTAAAAGCATTATCATTTCATTATTATAGTAATGTTAAAATTAATTAAAGATATAGCTAGTAAATCTTTGTGAATTTCTAGTATTTTAGTACTTAAAAATTGGCTATAATTTTTCTTCTTAAATCATTACTTGTTTGTACTAAAATGTCCTAACTCTATGACTTTAAAACTAATAATTTTTTATCTTATATAAATTTTATTTAAATTATGAAAAAACAAAATAAGTAAATAAAATACTTTACTACTTAAAAAAACAGAGGTTCATATTTTTTTTAAAAATAAAATATTAATTTCTTTAAATGAAATTCTTATCATCTTAATATACATAAACATTTTATTTTAATGATAATTGTTATTGCAAATATTTGAACACATAATAATAATAAATCCGGTTCAGAAAAACCGACCGAGCCCTATTTTGCCGGTTTATCAACGTACGGACCGAGCCCCTATTTTGCCGGTTTATCAACGTACGGACCGAGTGCCTCAAAACCCCTCTTTTCTTCCTCCCTTAAACCCTTGAAAGCTTCACTTGTTAGCTCTGCCATTGAATTACAGCAGAATGGGCGGCAATCAACGATTTGGAAGAAAACGAGGTTAGTTAACTTTCAATCTCAGTTTCTTCTACTACGTTTTCTTTTTTGATTGCGTAATTTCTTCGTGTAAAGGTATGAAGAGAAGACCAGAACAAAATTCTTCTAAAAAGTATCAGAATGTGAAGAAGAATCGTCGAAATAGCAGAGAACAGAAGCTCAATCGAAGTCCATCTCCAGGTAACTCATTCAAATTATAAACACTCTAACTTTTTAAATATTTTTTTGAAAAAAGTTGAGAAAATATAGTGAAGGAACAGTTTGGGTTAATAGTAGATGATAAAAATGAATGATTTTTATTAACTTTGTGGTATGTTATTTGAGGTTATTTACTCAAAGTTTGAAATTTTTATTTTTTTGGTGGGTTGATACTTGATAGATGATTCAGCAGAAGAAAATTCGGAGATAGATTCAGAGGAAGAAATGGAAGCACAAAAGAAAGAAGAAGAAGAAGAAGTTGTTGATTATAAGGAGCCAACTATGTATGATAGTTTGTTGGAGTCATTGAGGTAAAAGAAAGTTGTTACTTTTTAGAAGTATTCTTTTCCTTGCTTATGTGTTATCAAATACTTGTGATGATTTCTTCAAGTGTCAACTGTAGCTTTGTTTTGTTGAAGAAAACGGAAAAGTTTTGTTTGATTTTTTGTATTTGGTTTTCCTTTCATGTTGAACTATTGTGCTCTATAATTTTAAATTAAAGCAAAGTCGACATCTTTGGTACAGAAACAGAATAAGAAAACAAAATCCATCTCTTCTCATGTCATTTTGAAACCATGGAGCTTCTTATATTATATCATGATAGTGGTTTGTGAACTGTGTTCGATTATAGGACAAAACAAGAAGAATATAACTCGGAATCAGAAGAAAGTGGAGATGATGTTGAGCAAGCTCATGGTGCTTCCGATGATGACGATGAAGGTAGGAGCTTAAGGACTAGGGAGAATTTGGCATTTTACTCTTAAATGTTGTGGAAGTTATTACTTGATTTTTAGTTATAGAAAGTTATTGCTGGATGTTTCATGTTCTTTATTTGCTCTTATGTTCCATAGGCTTTAGTTCCTTTAGATGGTTATTGCTGATTCTAAGTAGTTTAGGTCGAGAATGGGACTTCTAACACATACAAGTGAGGTTGGAAACTAAACTCTTTCAAAAATGTCAAAGCTATAGCTGATCTTAACTTTTTCTGGAACATTAACTCTAAAACCAATCTCATATTAGGTTGGACCTTTTGTTTCTTTTTAGTCAAGTTTATCATCCTCGGTAGATTAGGCATGATATTTGAACAGTGAAGTCTATTAAGAGAGTCAAAGCTTGCAATATTTGACTGGGAAGAGTACCACTGCAGTTTCTGTGTCTTCAGCGTGCCATTAGTGAACTTAGGTTGCAGGCGCCAGCAAAACCTTCTACCCTTTCTTGTCAATTCATCTTAGTTTTTTCCAGCATAAGCTATAAAGTCGAGACTTATTAAGTAGGTGCCAGAATATTGATTCCAGATGGACTATCTGTATGGAGAGATGTTTTTATGTCAGCTGGTGTTCTTATGTTCTCAAAGAACAGGAGTACGTAAAATGTCTTGCTGCTAGATCAATGCCTTAGTATTCTTTCACCATCAAGGTAACACAAGAGATTGGGTACCCAACTCAATCTAGTCATGTCATTTTCTGCAGGTTTAGTATTTAGTTTTCTAGTCAAGAACGTCTTGCTGCTCCTGGATTTTGTCACTTGGTGTCAGTTGGGTTTATGAGTTACTGATATACCGATACATGCTAAATTTTATGTACATAGCTTGTATTTGCATGGATGATCTAATGGGATAAGTAAGATTTGGGAGTGTTTTTCTTGTCTAAAATAATTGTTTTATCTGTATAGAAAAGAAGTGTTTGTTATGAGTTGTTGTAGCTGTTTGGACAATATTTCAGTTAAAGTTGAAACAAAAGAGTATTTGAAGTTGATACTCGAAAAAAAAAAGGTGTTAGTAAGTTGAAGTTATGTTTGGCCATGGATGCCACTTCGTCTTCGAATCATCAAATCAGTATTTTCGGTATTCCACTTGAAGTTCAAATACTATCTGCAGGAGTTTGCAATTAATGAATGTATATATATCCTAACAGGCTCTAAACATGCATGGTGGAGCAATGAGTTTCTCTTTTCTACTTTTATGCTTTTGTATTCAGAAAGTAATCCTTCTTACTTGGTTAATTATTTATCTATTGATGAAAATGGGACAACTTCTAAGATTCATGAACTTCATGTTACTCGCTGCACTAAATAAAAGTAAGCAATAGAGAATGAATCGTATATTATATTTGCAAAGACAGTCCTACTAATGCCTTAAACTGCTCTCACTAATATTGGCAAAAGTACTTATAAATTGATCGCCAAACACAAACTCAAATATTTTTCAATAGACACTTGAAAAAAAGAAATACTTCTTTTAAAAACAAAATTTATTTGGAAATTTGGCGACTGATCGGAGTCCTTATAAACATTCATAATATTCACTACACGTTAGTGGAGTCCAAGAAAATCTTCCAACAATGAATACTGAAATCTTGCTCCGGAGATCTCATGTTTCTATTATGTGGACCTAAGGTCATAGGAATATTAACTTTACCTTATGAAGTGCTATGTGCAGTATTAATATGGGAAGTAATGATAACGAAACCCCCTCACCCCCCACCCCCCCACCACAAAAAAAAATAAATCCCATTCTTTCTCTTTGCCTTCAAACTTACTTTTCTGAGCTTAAAAAAGGGAGACAAAAAGGGAGACAATAAATTAACATAAGCTGGAGCTATATCTCGTGGTTTGTTATATATGAATTTGGGAGCATTTTTTTTCTTTTGAGGTGAAACTTTATTTTGGACTGCTGCATATGTCTGTTAATAACAGTAGCGTCTACTGATTAGTCTGTCCTTTTTTTCTCCCCCTTATAATTTTGTGTTTGGAAATAGGCAGTGATAGTGAGTCTTCTAGACTTAGTGAACCTGGTGCTAGTCAACATGGAAGTGGTCTGGGAAACCCTGTGGCACGGATTGGAGGTACTGAAACTGATGACGATGATTCAGAGGCTTCTGGTTCAGATGGAGAACAAGAATTGAGAGTAAATGGTCAACCGACAAGAGGGGCTTGTGCAAGCACAAGGTCCTACTAGTTTTAATTGAGTTTGTTTCCTTTTGTTTATTTTCCTTTCATATTCCTATATTTGTGTTAGTTCACTTGTTTATGTCTCATGATTGTGTTGGATTATGTTCTTGATATAATGCTCATGTCTTGTCCTCTTTGGACAAATCAAAGTTCTTGTCGCCAGAGGCTCATTTAAGGCACGCTTAAGCCCTGAAGCTCAAAAAAGTTTAGGGAAGGCGCTTCACCTCGCTTAAGTTGAGCTTAGGTGGGGTAAGCTGCTAAGCTGTGCACCTCATTGCCCATGAGTTCTACTTGAATCAATTGGTAGAATGATAAAATGACCGGCGAAGAGATATACTAATTGTTATGGAAAACATATGGATGAATTCTTCACATATTTTTTGCATGACATATATATGTAACTGGGATGAATCTGGGATTCTTAAGGATCAATTTCCAAGTTTATTTTGTGTTGTTGGTGATCCCGGTATCATTCTAGCAGACATGTTTATTGAGGAAGGCTGGAGTTTTCAGTTTAGGAGCAATCTTCTTGAAAGAGAAATGCATGAAATTGATTTATTCCTTCAGAAGATGCAAAAAGTTTCTGTCACACAAAGGGAAGGAAGATAAACTAATCTGGAAGGCTGAAGCAGTAATGGGATTTTTTCCAGCTATTTCACATTATACTGGAAATGCCCTTGGAAGATGATATGGAAGACTGCAATGCTGATCAAAGTTGCATGCTTTGGCGGCCAGTGTCTTGTGACATATGAGACAATAGTGGTTGCATATTATGTACAAGATGTTAACTCTGTGTACATTAATGTCCATATTTATTTTTACATTTTCATTCCAAGTTTACTTGGCAGATCTGTTCCAAGTTTTTGGTTGTCTTTGGAATAGAGTGGGTTATCCCAGGGAAATTCAGAGAAGTTCTTGAATGCCGGGAATCAGCTTATCTAGGTGGTATAATGAAGAAAATGTGGAGATCAATTTGTATATTCATAACATAGACTATTTGAAAAGAAAGGAGCAAAAGATGTTTCGAAGACACTATGGAGCATATCCGGATTATAAAATATAACTGCCTGTATCACTTGTATTTCTGGAAGGATGGAATACCATCTTTAATTTACATGATGTGTTAGACTTGCTATAACATTTAGGAATTTGGTGTAATCAAGTCTAACTTCCTTTTTATCCTTTCTTTTCCCAGTTTCAAGTATCAGCTTCATACTGTTTTCTTTAATAAAATCGTAGCTCATCAAAAACAGTTTGATGGTTGAGGAATGATTTTGGTAGTCAGAAGTTATGAAAATTGTTAATCTACCATGTTCTTTCCGTGCATGCAGTTCATTTCACTCTCATTTGGATCACAAGTTATCCAAAGAAGAGGTTGACGAGCTAGAGAAAAAGAAATGGACTTACAAATGGGTGGTAGCCATGTCAAATTACAAGTGGAGGGGGACAGGCAAGCGTTTTCTGAAGGTAGCTGTCTTGTTTGCTTATGGCTATCTTATTCTATTGTAGATTGCTTCATAGTGCTCAAACCCTTCTCCACGTTTGGTTGTTGTAGATTTTCATTCATCCCTTCTCTTGGGCAGAATGGTTATTACGCTATGTTCATGTAATATCAGTCCGGTAAATAGTTAAATATTGATCTGTGATTTGTTTTAATCCACATTGTTGCAGAACTTTTGATGACCACATTGTTGCAAAATTGCCAGCTGCATTGCTGGAGCAATATATATCTTTGCTAGACCTAATCCAATTTAGGGGCAAATTCGAGCAACAAATCTATAGAGTATTTTGTTGTCCAAATTGTTTGAAAGTGGTATCTTGCTTAACATCTTCTAGGATTTATAAGTGTATTTCTCAAAGGAACAGAAAATAGTGCATGGTCAGTGAAGTGCTGTTGCCGGTGTCTGGTAACTCCCACCCACTGATCGAGATTCCACTTGCTTCTGGGTTTCTTTAGGATTGTGGATCAATTATCATGTTGAATCTGGTTATTTTTAAGGGGAAATTTTAAAAATATACGTCCTACATAAAATATTTCGCAATATAGCCAATATATAATATTATATAACATTTTGCAATATTATAATACCTGCGGGTAAGCATTACACATAATGTGTCAACCTTGTCTAAAAGTGTAAATAATATATAAAAGGTGTTTATACACAAATATGAATTACCCCGGGAATAGTGTTGTATACTATTTTATATTGGATTATGTGGCGTAAATATTGTCTCCCAGTAAACGTAAAGCATAATTTCCCTTTTTTAAATTGTTCATCTTGCATTTGGCTTTCCGTTAGATACTTGTCAATTTCAGTTATTTTTGTTTTCAAGCTTCAAACTTGCAGGTGCAGTGATACTTATTGCAATGTGTCTGGATACTCTGCAGTTCTTTTTGAAATCTTTCCTTTTTAATATCCACTTGTGGGATTATACTCTGTATTATGTGTTGTAAACTTGCATATGGGCGTGCACGATTGTGTGTTTATTTTTTGTGATAAACAGCTTAAGTCTGTAAAGGATACCAACAGTCAAGAGCTCTCTTTTTCTAAAACGTTTCTCTCTATGTGTATTGAGTTACACGAGTACCATGTTTTTTGATGCTTAATGAATGAGTTTAGGTCAAAATGTCGAATTCCCTCGGTTACTCTATTTTAAGGTTCACGGAGAAATGCCTTCTGCTTGCATTGCTGAATATAGGCAAACCTTGCAATACATAGCTGGACTGCTCTTTGCTATATCAATGGATTCACCTATTAAAAATTTATGCATTGCTTTTCCACAGTGATCTTCCCATGCAATTACAAGTTCTATTGCTTCCTTGCAGGAGCCAGAAAGCTTCTTGTTTCATGGCTTGAAGCCAACACTACACAAGCATTGGTTGAGTATATATGAGAAGTCTGGAGGGGCAGATTTTGATTCATCAAAGCAGAGATTATTTTTCTCCATATGTAAGTAAAGGCCATCAAGTTTGTTTTGGTCATTTATTGGTGTTTTACTTATCAAATGTTTGTTGCCTGTGGTGTGTGATAGATGGATAGAACGATGTGCCTGTTTCTTAGTTATTTTGCAACAACTTGTGCAAGATATATCAGTTACAGTCAGCAACCCTTAGAGTTGTAGATCATTAGTGTGACACCAGAACCCGATGTTTTTTCAGTTTGTCAATCAAATTTTCATGTCACTTATTTCCTGATGTTCTATATGGTTCTGCATTGATACTTGTGGTTTTACTAATAGCACTATCTATTCTTGTCCGAAGTAGTGTTTACTACTAGGTGGGTTTTGGTGAAGTTAAAGTAGAAAAAATGAATTTGAGTTAACCTTGTGGAAAAATTGGAGAAGAAAGAGATTACTAATGGTAGAGAGATGTCGTAGCTCTTAGGCTGCATTATTAGCTACTATCTCTTTTTGTGGTGAAATTACTTTTGGAGTTGTGTATGTATTTGATTTTGTAAAATCTTGTCATAAACTAAAATTGTTCCAAGTGAAATATTTTCCATACATGTAAGGGCATAGGAAAAAGCAAACAAAAAGGAAATATAAAATTGAAGAAAATTGATGGTGGATGTCCACGTTGTGGCCTTGGAGACCTGGCCTTGTTATTCCAGTGACCACATAAGTTATTATTTTTCTTACCCAAAAAAAGAAGAAATCAGTGTAGGATAGGGAATGGGAGGCGGCTCGGTGGAGGATTTCCAAATTGGCAAATTCGAGTCTTCACAACAAACCTTGGTGTGAGCCCATCTTCTGCCGTTTTTTTGGGCAAAGTTTACCAAATGGGCCTAGGCTGGTTCTAACACTATACCCCCCCTCCCACCCCCCCACACCCCCCTCCAATTGGTCCATTAAAAATTGAGGTCCACTTGTAGTGCTGTTATTCTTGGTAGGTAAACATACATTCACTCATAATGCTGCACAAAATTTCACTATTCTGAACTTGACTCATCTCAAAAAAGCAAACATGCTTGACAGCGTATTCAATTTGAATTCTGATGTGATATTTCCAACTTAACCAACAAGTGAGGTCCATCTCTAATGATTCACACCCTATGTATGCATCAGTGATGCAAAACGTTGTCGTAGGAACTTTCAAGCATTTGCATTATGTGGTTATTGCATCATTCCCTCAAGCTTAAAGTTCATAAAACCAAAGTATACAAAAATTACAGGAAGTGGCGTTCTTACTTGCACTATCAAGTGCTTACATTTGGTTTTGTACTTCATCATGTTTGTCTAGATTATGGGAATTTGATTTTGAGTGATTGTTGAGGGAGGGAAACAAGAATGAGATAGAGTGTGTATTTTCTTTATCGAAGGAGTACTAAAGGTGAATTAGATTCTCTACTTATTTGTTCCTCTTACCAAACTCCTATTGTGGCACCCTTTGTCGTTATTAACCTGATGGATTTTATCTTGCTCTTCATGTATTATATTCTGTTTCCTGTTCTGCTATAATTGGTGTTGTAATTGCAATTGCTTCCTTTACTATTATAGGCAACAGCTACCGGGATATTCTGCACCACAACAAGAAACCCTTCTATCTCAAAGGTCTAGAAGAAGATTCAAGTACCATGGATGCTTATGTTATGCATTCTGTAAGAGCATCTCATTAACTTCTTTTCACCATAATTTACTTGTTCAAGTTTGAGTGATGTGTTTTATAATCCAAATTGCAAACATGTCTTGGTTATATGAGGGAATCGTTTTATGCAGCTCAATCATATCTTCAGAACTAGGGATCTTGTAAAGAAGAACGAGGCAAAACTAGCTAAGCTTCAGGACAATGTGAAGGTGGATATCCTAAGTAATGAAGCCTTTCTTGACCGCGGGTTTACTCGCCCTAAGGTATTTACCTATTTTCATTCCTATTCTTTTGAATATGAATTTGTGAGAAATATACACTTGTTATCTATGTTACACGGATTTTTCATTTGCCTTGGTGTATTCATCGATTGGGTGATAATGAATGTAACTACTTTTGTGCTTATTCTACAAAATACAGTAGAAGTTAGCAAAAACCTTTGCGTACTTGCACTGGATATTTCCCAACACCAGTAGCGGATATCAAGCTTTGTGTGTTTTATTAGAGGTGCATCCTTGTCTTCTTTACAATTTATAGATATTGTTGAGGGCTTTGATGTGTAAAATTGAGGATATTCTTAGAAGAAGATTTGTATATGTTAGTGGGAAATTGTGTGATTTCGGTTAAAAGAGAACATCCCATCCTACTCTTGGTACATGCACTTTGCTGGCGTAACCTTGTGTATTGTCTGTGAGTTAATACTCTTAAAAGTTATACCCATAGTTAGTAGTTATGGTGGAGCTGGATTATTGCAGAGGAGACTACTTGATGTACAACTATAACTATCCAATCCTCCATTCAAAGAGACTCTTAAACGTATTCCATCCTGACCCACATTTTATGCATATCACTCCTGATAGTTGGTTTAGCCTTTAAGAAGTTAAATCACAACATTGCCCATCTCCAGAGAATCAGAAATACTGGATAGCCTAGCAATTTCTCTTTCCAACTTGACAATTTATTTTTTGGGTAGTACCTGTTAATGTGTTAGGCACATCAGATATGCCCTCGCCAAACCCTCTTACTAGGGACTACTGGGGGTTCTTCCCACTTCTTTTCTCAGTGAGTCGAATTTCCGACTTCTTGGTGAGAAGTGGACTGCTTTTCTCACTATAGAAACCTTTCTTGTTAATATGCCCTTCTACTTATTGTATATGTGCGCAAGCTTAAAGTTCATTTTCTTCTTTTTTTGCTTTTATATTTTACTTGTAATACAGCTTGGGATATCATATATCTTTTAAAAGTTTTTTCTGATTATGCCAATGGTCAGATCCCTATGAATAAGCTAGTTTCGGAATCCCACTACCTTTAGTCATTATATCATAAGATTTTCCTTATTCTCTCCCCTCCTACATTAAACACCTGCTCAACTGTCTTTAGACATAGCAAAAGTGCAGTTGACTATCACCTGATTATTTAGGAACTAACAGCGCATTTGAGCCATTGAGGTCCACTTATGGTTTTATATTCTGGATTTCAACGAGCGTGATCAACTTTTTCAATAATTTCTTAATGGTTCGGCTGATTTTCTTGATGATTGTACTTCTGTGGTTACATCTATGTTTGTTCTATATCAACTTTTGTACTATGATCTTGCATTTCCTGGTGTCCGATTTTGTACCCTCATCTTTCATTAAGCACTTCGAAACATATAGTGTTTGATCATTTTTTTTGTGGTTTGGTTAACTTGTTATAATATTGATCATTTCTTGTGATTGGTTCAGGTTTTGATCCTTCTCCCCCTAGCAAGTGTTGCATTTCGGTTAGTCAAGCGGCTGATTGATTTGACACCTCCTAAATACAAGGTAGTTTCTCCATTTCTTGAGTTCTCATGCAAAATAAACAAAGCAGTGCCTTTCCTAGATTTTTGCAGCAGCTTTCATGAAATGATATTTAACCTTGTTGGATCTTGGAATTAAGCAAGAGTATTGTTATTCATGCTGTTGCCGCTTTACCTAGAAATTGTAGTTAGTTTCTGTGAAGTATATAGAACTTTTCCTAGTAAGATATATTGACTAGTGTTTGGAACCAAGCACCTTGCAAGTTTCTATAGACACCTTACGTAAGATAAACATATATCAAGTTAACAACTGTGCTATTTTATTTTGCAGTAATATGCAAACTTTTAGCAGTGATATGCTAGTGGATATGGATTTGTTAAAAAAATTGGTAATGGGATAATTTTATTAATGAATAACTGCTAGTGCGTAGGTATTTCCAGTAAAATGAATTACATGTTCGATTTGTGATATGTTGCTCCTTCTAGAAGGCAAGAATGTACAATGACCTATTACGCCTTCATTTTTGGGATTGAGGTGAACGTTTAGATTTCTAGGAAAACATTTTTGGCCTTGTTAGATGTGAGTCGTTAAGTGGAGCTCATAGTTAAGGTAAAGACATTATTTAATTAGCCGCCGCTAGACCAAGATTATATTTCTAATTTTGGCATCAGTAGGCCTTCTTCATACTTTATTAATGTGGTTTTGATTCCCTCAGTCTAATGTAGAGGAGCATGAACGTTTCTATAGAGAATTTGGAGCTGGAGTAAGTGAAGAGAAGGAGGATGAAGATGCTGCGGAAATCTCTGAATCAAAAAGGAGCTCAAAACCATCTGATTTTGAAACACTATTTGGGGGAAATAACAATGATCATTTCATGATCGGAATTAAATTCACTAGGTATGTTTCTTAACTCTTGTGAAATTGCCCAAACATTTACTACACCATGAAGCTGTCTTTCTTTGTCCAAGTACTTTTCAACTTCGATGCTCTATGTATAGCTGGTAAGCATTATTCAAAGGACACATAATTTGCTCATTATTCAGTCATGAACAACTTGCTGAAGTACCTGTATTATGCAAGCAGGTTCCTAATAGAAAAGTTTAATCGTCTATTTCGCCTTGCATTCATATCCTCCTGGTTTATTTGTTTTTAAGATGTCGTGTGCTGCATGTCATAGTAGCCCTTGATACACATCTTGCTAAATAAATTCACGATTTATAGAAAGAACAACGAAGTTATTAAATGAAACCCACAATTTTCAAAGATGTCATGTATGTTCATGGGATTCTTGTGGTTGTGCGCTTCCACTTTGACTGATGATGCTTTAAATTGGTTAATCTAAATAAGCTTTGACTACAAATTGATGGATGTGGCACATGGTTCAACTTGAAATCTAAGCAATACATGAAGATGGACAAATCGAGACACTTATTTCTTTTCTTACAGAGTAGGGTAGAACATGCTAGCAACACTCAATAAGGTAATGAACCTGTGTGCATAGGTATGAGTAACTCCACAGTAGAATGTCAAAATTATGGAGAGATGCATGTGGGATATTTTTATTATTTTTTTTCTTCGAAGGCAAATCATATGCGTGTCTTTATTTTAGGAGAAGCATAAGATTGTATGGTGACTTCTACTCGTCAGACATGATTGTTGCTTCCCCTCTTGGGTTAATCACTGTAAGTTTGCTAATATATGCTTTGATCTCTTGTTCGTTGTCATTTTATGGCTTATAGATCTTTCATGAAATCCTTGATTCTCTCTTATGTTTGACATATACAGTATACGTTTTCCAGAAAACAGAAAGGAAAAGAAGTGCTAATTTAAAGCCATAAATTGAAGTAATAAAGGGACCTTGCAAAGCGTCGCCTCTTGACTGATTTTTTTGTTGAGGGGGCTTGTATCTGTAATATTCTATACAGGCTTAAGACAGACACAATTTTTTCTCCACGAATATTGTAATTTGAATAGTCTCATTACTTCAAAGGAGCCCGGCTAGTCCTTTTCAAAAAGAAATAATCAAAAACATCATGCATCCTTCTATAATCTCAGAACTCTATTCTTCTCATTTCTATACCCTGTTTCAGTATATCAACAGATTTTCTCAAAGCTTATTCTCTTAATGCTAACGTTATGCAGCTGTAATGTGATGTACGAGAATCGTAATAAGTTGAGCTGTTACTAACTTTTTGTTGAATTTCTTCCTCCAGAAAATTGGGGAGGCAGAATTATACAAGGATAAAAATGTTGATTATCTGTCTTCTATAGAGGTAATTATTGTTGGAATATTATATTAGTTTGGAAAGTAGTGGGCTGTGCTTTATCTTTTTTAGCAACGCTCATTACCCTTTTATCATCTAACGATATAACTACCATTTGAGCAGGTTCTAATTGTCGACCATGCAGATGTCATATTGATGCAGGTACTTTGATAGTTCATCTGTGCCCCTTTTATTGATTTGGTGCATATCTACACTTCACTATCTTCTGTTCATATTTTTGTACTTGCAGAATTGGTCACACGTGAATACAATTGTTGAGCAATTAAATCGGATACCTTCCCAGCAACATGGAACAGATATTATGCGCATTAGGCAGTGGTAAGCTTCAAACTGCTCTTTTATCTGCCTTTTTGCTTGTTTCAGTTATCCACCCCATTTTTTGGAAAAAAGAAGTGGGTTGCTCTGTGTGTTCTAAACGCGGATTCACGTAAAACAATCCGCGACCACACAAATAGAGGATAAATATGAGGGAGAAACTGAGAACACGTTGCACTCCCTTGAAATGACTGATGCTTTTTGCAAATAATTCTGTTTTGTGAATTTGTCTTGCAGGTATTTAGATGGTCAAGCGCCATTCTATCGGCAATCAATAATCTTATCTTCTCATATAAATCCAGGTAAGTTTGCAACTTTTGTGTGGTGTGCAGGCTGTAAAGATAGATGGTAATGATATAATTTTGAAAAATCTGGTGTCATTCTTGATTACTGTTTTTACAATTACAGCCTTAAATTTATATTTTTTTTTCCTGTCCTATGCAGACATCAATGGATTATTTAACCATCATTGCCTCAACCATGAAGGAAAGGTCTGTCCATTTGGCATTGCATATAAATATTCCTCTTTTCTCTGGTGACAATGATGGGAAACTTTCGAATAATGATAACCCTTAATATGATTTTGTGTTGTGTTTGTCTCTTGACCTCTTCCTAATTTAGAGTCCTATATCGTTACTTTTTGACTGCTCTTTCCGTCATCTGCTTTCCCTCAGTTATACCTCCTTGTGTTTGGTGTATTATAAGTTGGTGGCTGGGGGAAATAAGCATTTTGGGCATAGTTTGAGCATCTAGCGCGTAAAAGAAGTATATGCTTTTCAGAGGGAAAATTAACTTTGATCTACAAACGAAAAAGGGGTACAATTGCTGGTCCATTTGTTAAAGAAAATTACTGGGCTAGTCTGATGGAATTATTTTTTCACCCAAAATATTCAAACGTTGATAGCCTTCTTGTCATCATGTTAATTTGAGTGTCTGGACTAATCAATCGTCTAGTGATTGTTGCTATACTTGTAATAAATTTTTTGTTGATAACAGAGGTAATTTTTGTTGGAATTTTGAGGCCAATGATGCACAACTCAAAACTTGATGGAGAATGGACCTTACCCTCTGTTCTTTACTCTTAAATATTGGGCCAGTGAAATACTTCTAAACTACATCACGTTGCGCTCTTGTCACTAGGTCAAAGCCTGGGGGCACTTTGAAGCTGTAATTTTAATTATTATTTTTCCTTTATCTAATTAAAAATAAAAAATATTTTCCATTTGACTTTCTAATTTTCCTTCCATTTACCTTCTTCTAATGAGGACCTTCATAAAAGAAAAAAAAGTTCTTCTAATGAAGATGATAGATGTGCCTAAACTTATGCAACATGATGAATGAATTTCCATTATACAAAAATATTTTAATAGTGGGAGATGGAAATTTTGATGCAAGTTCAATATGTTGTTCTTACTTCATTTGAGTTTTGAAGGGTTGCATACATTAGGGGAAAAAGAATTGGATTTTCACTAGATAAGATTGATGCATAGTCCTGCACATTACCTTGGAATTTATAATGCTCATTCAACATTAATTAAGAAAAAATTGCTAGAAATGTCCTCTTTACTGTCGTAAAACATCAATATAAAATTTCAGCATGTTTACATTCTGTGAATGCTTAGAAAAGAGAGATATTTGCTTATCTAAGTGCTGTATTTTCAGGTCAAACTGGCAAGCGAGTATAAAGGTGTTTTACCAAAGGTAGTACTTCAAATACGGCAGGTGAGCATTAAAACTATGGTCCTTATAAAAAAAAACTATGGTCTTGTATTTAATAATTTGGTTTGAACCCAGCAAATTTTCAGTGTAAGAATTTCAGTTTTTGATGACCCTGGTGTCCGGGCCAGCTTTTGCTCATCTTAACTAAATGCCACGGAATACCTGCCACCTCCCACCAGCATGTACCAGTTAACTCTGGCCATCTAGGCTAGGACAGATGGGAAGAGTCACCTAGTGTTTTTTTTTCTCCACTGGAATTGAACCTGAGACCTCATGGTTCTCAACCACTTCATTGACCAATAGGCCACACCCTTGGGTGCAGGAATTTCAGTTTATCAAAAAGGGATACATCGAGTTCTCGGTTTGTAGTTATGTCACGTGATAATTATGTTGATACTATGATCACCTCATCTAAAACTTTTGTTTAATAGAGATGGGACACTTATATTTCTTTTATGTCTTAAACACTTGCTCTTCCCTGCAGTCTAATTATTTTTCTTAGCCAAGCATGTGGACATACTATTGTATGCTACATGTATTATTAAGTTTGAATCTTGTCTGGCTTCTGTTTTATTTTTTAATTGTAGACATGAATTTGATTAATCTTGTTACTGTGGAAGTACTATAGATTCCTTTCTCTTATGATTCTTGCCATTTCTCAAACTTGCAGATTTATGAGCGATTTGATGCGAATACTGCTGAAGATGCTGATGATGCCCGGTTTGACTATTTCACAAAAAAGGTCTGTTATTCTTCTGCATTATTGATCATTTCTCTTCATGATGGCACGGCTCAAATAATTGTGATATTATCTTTCCTGAAGTTCAGAGCTTGCTCCTACTGCGCCTTTAACAAGATGTAATGTATTTCCCAGACCATAAAAAATGTTTAAGAAAATGAAACCTCATTACCTTCTCAGTGGAAGTTCGATAAAAATGGTATCCTCTTTACTAGGCTCCAGGGTCATAATGCCTGCTTCACATTCTTTAATCAAATTTTTCCTTTAACCAAATCATTGTGTGGCTGCTGTAGATCCCCCTCCCCCTTTCAATGAGAAAAACCCAAAGAATATAGGAAAACAATAATGAAAGTGAAGATAAAAATGAGTATGGTTCAAATAGTACTACATTGTATGATCACATTTTTTAAAGTTAACATACGTACAGTTTCCCGTTGTCTGATCCGTATAACCCTCCATCATTTCTTCTGTTACAGAGCCGCCATATGATTCATCCTTTAGGCTCTACTTTTCTTAGATCCTGTATTTTATCATGATAGCTTATATCGTAAATGCAACTCTTTTCCTTTTTCGTAATGAAGCTAGATAAGTATATAGCAACTTACTTCTCTGCCGGAACGTATTTGTATAAATGATTATTTTGGAATCGGATACTCTAATCATTTTTCGTGTCTGTATTAAAAGATTATTTAAGGCACTGCCCCTAATCTTTGTTTAAATTTCAAATCTGGCGGTGCATATAAACTAAGATTTTATCCAATACCATCTCGTTACTTCCCACTGAGTTTTCCTGAACTATTTAGCACCTGCGTTTGGACTGTGTTATTCAATGTAAAGAGAGATGAAGTCGCCTTGCTTCAATATTTGTCATTTACTCATTAGTTATGGAATTGTACATTCATTCTTTTTTTCCTCAAAAAAAAAAAAAAACTTCTTATAACCACACCCTTCTACTGTGCAACATGATTTTGTAAAGTTAATATCATCATCAAATTTGTTGGTCTTACAATTGAGCTATATTATTGATGTATGGTCAACTCCACTCTGATCAAGTTTGTTATTCTAGGTGTTCCCCAAGATAAAAGATTCCACTCAGGTATGTTTGACTGAGCTCGGGAAACAATTCATTCTTCCTAAGTATTCAGCTGTGTGAGAGATGGTTATTCCTAGACTCCTTTTTGTGTTCTGCAGGGTGGTATAATGCTATTTATTAGCTCTTACTTTGAGTTTATCCGTGTAAGGAACTTTTTGAAGTCACAGGAGGCATCCTTTTGTCTGTTGGGAGAGTGAGTAATATCTTGTGTTCAGATCGCTTTGCATTTCTATGTATAAAATTGAATTTGTGACCCAAGTGGTCTACTTTTTATATAAGTATGCTGTTCTAGTTTACTCAGTTGTTTGCGTTTCTTTCTAGGTACACTGAGCAGAGTGACATATCTCGTGCACGAGGGCGGTTTTTTGATGGAAAGAAGAAAATCATGCTTTACACTGAAAGAGCTCACTTCTATCACCGATACAAGGTTCTCTCTCTTGAATGCTATATGTGCTGCCTTACTTTGTCTATTCATGCTTATAAGAATGGTCTGGCATTTGTCTTGGATAATGTTGTATGCTTTTAGTCTATACCTTGTATATCTGATTCTGCTGAGAAAATTGCAGTTAGTCCAAGGCACTCTAACTAGGAATTTTAATCAGCTTATAAAACTCTTTTTGTAGTTATTCCTGGTTTCTTCAGTCTTGACATGAACAATCTCCAAATCTCTGTTAAATGGGATAAATGTGCTTTCTGCCAATTGGAAGTGGTTTCTTTCAGCTGATCGATCTGATTCATGAAAGTTTTCCTTGAATGAGCTTAGAGGATCATGATCAAGGTGATATCCACTCACAAACTAGTATACTGTGAGGGACAGATGGGGATTATGCTTAGATTAGATCTATGGTACTCGTCCAAAAAAAGGATTGAAATAGAAAAACTGGTAAGATAAAGCTAGGAGTGCTACAACCTGTCTCTTGCAAAGGTTTCTAATTTTCTTTATATCTGGTAGCTGAATATGAAAGCTTCTGAATGTCTAAGACAAACGTTCTTCAATGCTAATAGCACTGTGCTACAGAAGTTATATTGAGCCTGGAAGTATACCTTCTAAATTACTTGATGGTATTATGGATTTTTCTACTCTTACAAGTCTCTAGTTCTAGGGAAAACTAGGAGTGCTTCCAAGGATAGTTTTCTATTTTGTTCCTGGGGTTGAATTTGTGATCTAGTAGACTTGTCACTTCCAAGAATGAAAGGCGGTTCGTTATGCAGTAACGTTTGTATTTAAACAGTATTGTGCGGTAGTGGCCAACTTTCTTCTCAATTACACAGCCATTTGATAGTTAATGTTGGTATTAATCTCGTCTTCTTTCATGATTATTGGTTGTATGTATCCTTTTTGAAACAGGTAACTTATTGGTTGTATGTATTCCTTAGATTCCTCTAAAAGATATTATCAGCCTTTTTTAATTTATTGTTTGCATAATACTTACTAACTAATTTTATGTGTTCAACTTGTTCTGAGAATTAGATACGTGGCATTCAGAACTTGATCATTTATTCACTTCCAGAGCGCAAAGAATTTTACCCAGAGGTGATCATTTCTACTTCGCCCCCAAATTAGGATCATATGGCGCTTCACATGAACGCAAGTCTTACCAAGTTATCTTCTTCATTTCTCCTGCAGGTTGTAAATCTGCTACAAGGGTCTGCTTGCACTGTTCTATTTTCTCGTTTTGACCAGCTTCGGGTATGGCTTCAAATCGCTCTATACAATTATTAGTTCTATCTTTTGCTCTCATGCTTCTTCAACATTTTCCTCTTTGCGCGGTCAAAGTAGTCGTCTCAAACTCTCTCCAAGTGTTTGGTTTCCTTGTAGTGTTCTTACCGCGCAATCTACTTTGTCTGTTGAATTCAGCTTGAGAGGATTGTTGGTACTGCTGCTTCAAAAAGGATGGTCACGTCGGACAAGGGTGTTTTCGTCTTTTGCTAAAAGGGAAGTCACAGAAAATCTCAACAGAAGTGTTTGGCCAAAGAGGTCTTGCTTTCAGAAGGGTCCAACTGTTTCTGCAGCTCAAGGAACTGCACTTATCCAAAAGAAGGAAAATGGTTCTTGCCTTCAATTCAGAAATCTTATAACACATTCTTTGAGCAATATTGCTTAAATTTTTTCTTTTTTAAATTTTGATATTTGTATAACATTATTCAGTTTCAGAAATATATAAAAAAAAATGAACTTAAATCGTTTCGACTGTTCTGCCCTAAGGATTTTTGGGCATTGCTCGCGATGAGTTAGCGATGGCTATCTAGTAGTTTACAAGCACTTCTATTGCACACGTTTTTTGAGCAAGGTGCGATTTATATTAACTGAATATCCATTGCAAGCAGGGGTGGACTCACATGTACCTGTGAGAGTGCACGTGCACTCATTAACTCTTTAAACAAAGTTATATATATATATAAAGAGAGAGAGAGAGAGGAAGAACTCATTAACTCTTTAAACAAAGTTATATATATATATATAGAGAGAGAGAGAGAGGAAGAATTGATAAAATGAACATGTATTCGGGGGTGGACTCACATGCTTTAACTTTTTAAACAAAGTCATATATATAGAGAGAGAATTAATAAAATGAACATGTATTCGGGGGTGGACTCACATGCGTTAACTTTTTAAACAAAGTCATATATATATAGAGAGAGAATTGATAAAATGAACATGTATTCGGGGGTGGACTCACATGCGTTAACTTTTTAAACAAAGTCATATATATATATAGAGAGAGAATTGATAAAATGAACATGTATTCGGGGGTGGACTCACATGCGTTAACTTTTTAAACAAAGTCATATATATATAGAGAGAGAATTGATAAAATGAACATGTATTCGGGGGTGGACTCACATGCGTTAACTTTTTAAACAAAGTCATATATATAGAGAGAGAGAATTGATAAAATGAACATGTATTCGGGGGTGGACTCACATGCGTTAACTTTTTAAACAAAGTCATATATATATAGAGAGAGAATTGATAAAATGAACATATATTTAATAGTGCATCCTAACAACCAAAAGTCGTGGGTGTACTGGTCGAACGCTCCAATGTGCTGCGCAATTGTGCGAGATCGATTGCTAGCGAAGGCAACAAATTTTTTTAACTTACAAGCATTGTTATTTCTTCACTGCATAATTGAAGTCCTACTCCTATTACTTCTGTGTAAAATTGTAAGTTCTTCTTTGTAAACGTATTGTTTTTCGCAATAATTTGTTGTTGATTTTTGTGATTTGAGATGAATAAATTTTTGACGAAAAATATTTCTTCTCAATCAAGTGCTGGTTTTAGAGACAATTCTTTGCGTTTTGTAGATGAGTTTGTTTTTCAGCCACTTAAACCAGATCCTGGAGAAAGAATATCCATTGGTAAATATAGCCCTAGAATACGAGATGAAGTGAGAAAACATTATATTTAACAAGGGCCTTGTCAATCGGATATTAATGATAATGAATATCCTCAAATTAGATTCGAAATGAAATGCGTCGATTTTCTATAGTATTCTTGATAAAAAATAGATTTTTTTTTTAATTATAAAATAATATATTCACTATTAAAATTTATTGGGGCCTTAAACTTTTGGAGGCCTAAGGAGTCTTTTTAACTTTATCCTGGTGCCACTCTTACCCTTACTTTGAATTACTCTTAATAGTGTCACCTCTATCTTTAAATCCTGAATTCGCCTTTTATCACAAGAATATATGAACATACCTATGGAGTTGGGTTTGGGTGGAATCTACAAGAAAAAAAGAATCAAACAATTTTTCAATGTCATTATAAGTTGGATAGTCAAATGTTTTATACTACTTTTAAATAGAAGCTGAAGCAATTTTCCTACTATTCAAAAGAAGCTAAAAAAAACAGTTCTTTTTTATAAAAATAGAAGTGCAAAAGTATTTTCTAATAAAATGTCCCATATATATAATATATACACATTATTTTAAGTATTATTTTACAGAACTAGAAAATAAGAAGAAGTTAACAAGTAACAACAATATTTTTAAGTATTATTTTACGGAACTAGAAAACAAGAAGAAGGTAACAAGTAACAACAATATTTTATATAAGATTAGAAAAAAAACAATTAAAGATTTCAATTCTTCAAATAAAATAAAATTTTAATTTAATTTTTAGTAAGTGGTATTTAACTTAGTCTCTCTCTATAAAATAATCTTAATACTTGTCCTTAATCGTAATTTAATCCTCAAAAGCACTTTTTCTAAAAAAAAAATTAATCAAACAAAATTTGCTTATAAAAAGTACTTCTCAAATGAATTAGTTAAACACAACTTGTTTTTTTTCAAAATTACTTTTTTAAAAAGTGTTTTTGAAAATAAACAGTTTTTATAAATAATGTCAAACAAGTGCTAAGTAAACAGTGACAATACACTGTACTAATCTTTGTCATACATTATTGAAAAAAAGTAAATAAGTACTTTAATTGCTCTAAGCTAGAATAAAATATCATTACATCACAATAAAATCTTTGAATTCCTTAATCTATTGTATATCAAGTTTTTGTAAAAAAAATTTGCAAGTGTGGTTTAACAAATTTAGTGTTAGCACTGGATGTGTAGTGAACAGTTGACATAAACCCACTACACACATTAGCTATTTAATCAAAACCATGGAATCTTTTTATAATAATCTATTAATAAAGGTAAACAAAGACAATACATTTGCTGATCAAGTTAATTAAAATTTTGAAATCAATTATTCTACATCATGAATCAACACAAATGGTAGTTTTTAGAATCAAATAATTCAGTTCACATTATAACAATGTTTTCAATAATTTATACAACTAGTTCCTAATTTTGAAACCCGATATCCTCTTTATTGAAGAGATTTATTAAAAGACGGCGAAACATAACAACCCCTAATAAAATTACATCAAAAGACGAAAGAGTATCTCAAAATCATCGCCTGACATAGATCATCATATAGTGAAAATACCAAATTACCCTTGCTAGAAAACACTAATGTTGTCCAATATCTATGTGCTTCCTAGCGTCTTATAGTATTAAAATTGTTACGATCCAATTCATCGGGTAATGCGGACGCCTATTTTAAAAATGAAATGTGGAAGTGAACAAAATATGTGCCAAACACCCTATTTAAATATTGAAACACTTGACGAGAGGGAGTTGCTTGGATGGTAAGCACCCCTCACTTTCAGCCCAAAGATCGCGACTTCCCGTCACAAAGGAGCAAAAGGGGTAGAAGCTCCTAGGAGGAGGGTAAAAAAATATTGAAACACTCAAACTTAATCAAAATAAAGTATTTATATATATAAAAAAAATATATTGAACCCTTCAAAAGAACTAATCTAAATATGAACAAAAGCTTCTAGGAGATTTCTAGATTCAAAATAAGAAGAGAGTAAATATCTCAAAAGGTCACTTAACTTTGAAAATTTATTTAATAAAGTCATTAAACTTTGTTTTGTATCAATAAACTTAGACCTTTATATTAATAAAATCACTCACCTAAATGTATTACTAAAGTAAATTGATATAACAAAATAAATTATTTTTTGTGTTACTCATGATTAAAATTATAAATAAATAGCTGAAAATTACTATTTTATTAGAAAATTTAACTTTTATAATAAAAATACAAACTTAAATACATTTTGAAATAATAAAAATAAAATAATAAAAGCTAATTACAATTTTGAAATATTAAAATACAAATTTAACTTTCAAACTTTAAATACATTTTTCTTTTTTAAAAAATTCTCTCCAAAAGCATACTAATATTTTTGAGTAGGTATAAGGAATATTCAAACAAAAATTACTGTATCACAGTTGTTTTAAATTTTCTTTCATTATCAAATATCACAAACTTTTATGTGTTTACTAATGGGAATGTGAATGCACAAAAACATAATTAAAATTGTTGTTTTCATCTTATAAGAAGTGACTTGCGAATTGGTTTAGGGTTCTCTCTTAATCTCGATTTTAGAATCGATAATGATGACGAAGAAAAAATAAAAAAAATTACAAATTAAGTTGAGTAATTTTATTGATGCAAAACAAAGTTTAATGATTTTGTTCGATAAATTTACAAAATTGAGTGACCTTTTGAGATATTAACTCAAATAATAAGACATAACTCCCATCATGAGAAAAGAAAGGTAGAAGCGATCAAAGACCATCTTCGTCTTCACCTAAGAAACATCATTGATCCTACAATCAAATTATGCCAAGTGACATACCAAGAATAATATCAATATAAACCACACATATTGTAATCTAAAATAATTTCTAAATAATTAAATAAATATTTAACAATAATATTTATCGTGTACTTTTCGATTCATGTATATTTTCTAAACCTATGCCAATGAAAAAGTCCAATTCTTCAAGATTCTACTTTTAATAAAAAAATTATTATAACTTAGCATAAAGTAAATTATCACATATACATTTAGATAAGAAAGTTATACCAATATCTATTATAACATTAATATAACTATTGTTGTGATCACACTATGAACCAATTGTTATTTCTTTTTTCGATTTTTCATTAACCCCCAGCTAACTAGCTTTTAACATAATTTTCTCCGACTAAAATTCAAATTCAAAACCTCCTTAAAAAACTATAATTTCACTAGTGAAAGACTAATTCAAATTTTGTATCAGATATTATAACTATGATATATTTGGTTGGACTCCCTAAAATACTATCATAATTATATCGAACCCTTAAAATTGCACTATGTTTAAAAATTTTGATACACATCTATCAACATTTTTAAATAGTCTGAACATCAAAAGTTGAAGGCAAGCGTTACTGGAATATTTTTTCAGCAAATTCATGTTATACAATTTTCAATTTTTAAAGCAGAGACATTCTAAATTCATGTTATACGATTTTCAATTTTTAATATGTCTACGTGATTAACTTTATAAAAAACAAGTGTTTATTTATACACACTAAAATTTGAAGAAAATAAATATCAGAATCCGACTCCTCTCCATTTCCCTTTCCTCAATTTTTTCGAAGTTCTTGCTTGAATGCGACACACATAACAGATAAAAATTAACGGTTAAGATTTAATTAAATAAAAATAAGAGTTTAATTATGATTTATATAAGTGATAATGAATGCTTCATTAAAAAAATAGTTCTTTATCTACTTTTTTCTTACTAGTATTATCTTCAATTAGAAAAGAGAATTTTTTTTATAATATCTTTATGGACAAAATATTATACTTTAATGACTTCTGATTATTGTATTATTTTTTTATGAAATATTAATTATTTAAATCATAATTAGAATCTTATTCTAATCAATTAGGTCCTAGTCATTGATATTTATCTATGACACGTGTCTCACATTCAAGTAAAAGAAAATTTTTAAAAAAGGAGCCAAATTTTAAATATTTTCAAAAATAAAATAAGAAAAACATATTTATATATTACGCTTATTTTATTATTTCGTCATGTTTGTCCTTGGAGTTCAATTCCTTCCCATACACTAAACACATACGTGAAACACATTGCTACATCACTTTGGTAAAAGCATTTTTAAACAAGAAAAGCAACTAACCAAACACAAGTAAAGTGTAAAATCTTGGAAGAGTAATTAAAACACTGCTTTTGCCTTCCCACACTTTTGGGTCCGCAAATCGTATTGAAATATGATTAAATTCTAGTTCAAGTAAGAAAAAATTACTAAACTCGAAAATGATTAATCTATATAAGCAATTAATTAACGATAATAGCTTAAATATCGTTAAATATCACTACACCCCAATCCTATTGATACTCTCTCACACTTTGTTCCCAAAATAAAAGAACCTCAGACTTTATCCAATAAAAAGTGAGAAAAAACATGAATAAAGAAAAGAGAACATATACATTACTTCTTTTAAACTCCAATTTTCTCACTCCATGGATGCATACTCAACTTATCTCTTATATACATTACTTCTTTTAAACTCCAATTTTCTCACTCCATGGATGCATACTCAACTTATCTCTTATATATATTACCTATGTTGAGGTTGTAACTTGTAACATAAAAAACTAAAATAGTTTAACAAAAAAAAAAAAAAAAAGAGAGAAAGTGAAGATGTCTCCATCTTGTTTAGTATTTTTTTTCTCAAACTCAATCTTTGTTTTATCTTTATTTTCATTGACAATTCATGCCCATCGTTGCACGCAGGATTTCTTATTTGAAACCCATAGTAGAAATCTAACATTATGCAAGAGATACAAACACAGGAATGGAGTTGAATTTGGATGGAAAGTCGAAAACACGACGACTAATATTCTCAAGGTCAGAGGCGGATCTAGAGCTTGTTAATTTATGAGTTCAACTAAACTTATTGCTTTCGATTCATACATAAATACATGCATAAAAAATTGTATATTTGTGTTTTGAATAAACTTACCATGGGCTAGGCTATAATCCTCCTACTTAAGTACTTTGACCATATTTGACCTTTTTTTTTTATGACAAGGGAAACCGCACTAGGCAAGTCTAGTGTGACGAGCTTGACCCAGAAGGCAAATCCCTTGCTTTTGTTGACGAGGGATTTCGAACTTGAGACTTCCAATATGGAAGTCTCAAGATCAAATCACTGGGCCACCCCAAAGGGTTCAACAACCTTTTTTTATTTTTTGGATTGCAGTGTTTGAAGATTCGATCATTTTTTTTTGGATTTTCCCTATTTCTTTCAAAATTCATTTTTGTCTAATATGGCTTTTACTATTTTTTAAAAATCATTATAGGAATTTTCTTGTTAATACCCTAAGAATCGATCGAACCCCTTCGTTAGAAAATTACATCAATGGGGTGATTTTTTTTTTTTATATATATATATACATAAATTTGTGGAATCCTTTTGGTTTGTGGGAAGTTTGTAGTATAATGGTAAAAATGTTTCAAAAGTCGGGTCAGGTTACATGTTCAAATTAAATTTGAAGTGTGGTATTCTTGCATTACTTTCAATCCCCTAGGTAGAATTTCCAATCATGCATGCTATTAATCCAATGACTTTAAATTCTGAATTCATCTCTGTTTCAACAGGTGTTGGTGGGAGCAAGATTAGATAGTGAAACCGGATGGTTAGCTTGGGGTTTGAACTTAGGACCAGAACCAAGAATGGTAGGGACTCAAGCACTTATTGGCATCAAACAAACAAATGGTTCATTTCTTGGTAACACATACAATGTCACACAATATATTAAAATAGGGTGCAATCTTTTACCAACTCCAATTGATTTAAATGTAAGCAATTTGATATTTGGTCGTCTTGGTCATATTCAATATCACACCATAGAAGCCACTATATATCTTCCTCAAACAGTTGATATTTCAAGAATTAATCATGTTTGGCAAGTTGGAAAAGATGCAATTGGAATGGAACCAAAAATTCATGAAAAAACAATCAGAAATTATGATAGCACAGAGATCATTGATTTGCAGACTGGCACACCTTTTAGCATTAGATCTGCTAGACGCCATCAAGCAAGAGTTGTAAGTCATGGTCTATATTTTTTTTTTCGAATTTAACTTATATACACACGTAACATTATATATAAAATAATGTTACATTAGTAATTTTGTATTTTACCATGCATGTGGTAGAGGTTATACACATATTTTGCATCAACTTAATTCCACTTATGTGTAATAGTCTACTAGTAATCTTTTAGTTGATCTGATAGCACAAATTTATTTTAAACCATCAATAATTTGATTATTTTTTTCAAACAGGGTAAAACCTTATTCATATAAGATATTTATATCAAGCTAATATATACATTAATATATAAACTTGACTAAGTTACTTAACCATGATATGTGAGTTGAATTGGTTTTATGTAAGACAGATGATCTAGGAGATTCTTGTACTTGGCTCCGTTTTTAAGTTGGATTCTCCTACTTATCAATTTGTTGAACTCCTATACTCATAAGAACACATTATTTTAAACCATTTGGTTGTGCATATGAGTCCTAAGTGGCATCCTACGTAGTCAATTTCTGTCATGCATGACATCCTATATGTATGTATATCAAATACTATTGATTTAAGCTATTAAATTATTTTTATATTTGCAGGCTCATGGAATATTAAGCATTATAGGTTGGGGTACAATACTACCTATTGGGGTGATAATAGCTAGGTATTTCAAAAAGGGACCAATACATTGGAATGAACATGATCAATGGAAATATGCTCATAAGACATGCCAAGCATGTGGATATATTTTGGGTGCAACTGGTTGGGCAATTGGCATTTGGCTTGGATATTATTCCAAATACTACTCTTTTCCCAAACATGGAGCTTATGGTATTTGCATCTTCACATTTGCCACCCTACAAGTAAAACTCTCTATTCTCTAATCACTTCTGTCTCAATTTATGTGTTACTCTTTTCTAATTTTAGTAGTAGTAGTATTATTTTTTCATTGATTAATATTTTGCAACTATTTTATAGATATTTTTATTGAATAAAAATATTACTTTATTTTCGTGTGGAAAACTTCGAAAGGTTTCTACTATGTATTTCTAGTGAGAATTTATTTTCCATCATGTAATTTTTCAGTGAGCTGATTCAATGAAAAATAAGTAGAAAAATCATATTCTATAAAAACAAGTTTTTCATTGATTCGCGATGGAAAAACCTTTGAATCTAGTAGTGTTAGTCACATAATGTTCCTATTAATTAAAGTCGCATAAACTTTACGGTTTAATATATGCATAGGTATCATATGTTTTTCTTTTTCTCTTAAATATTACCTCTATTCAAATACCTTCACATAAATTGATCAAACGAGGAAAAATTAATATGATGTACTATTATCCCATGATTCATGAATTGATCCATCACTTAATTATGATATTGTTTATTTTCATTATAATGTTAATGACAATGTAATGTACACTACTAATTAATTAATTGGTTAATGTGTATATACAGACATTGGCACTAAGATTAAAGCCCCACACCAATGATGAACTTCTTACATATTGGAGTATGTATCATCTTTCTCTTGGCTATGCATTGTTGATTGTGATTTGTGTTAACATATTCAAAGGCATCAAAATATTGCAAGAAGAAGAGACATGGAAACCTACCTACATTGCTATTATTTCTTCTATTGTTTTCATCTTCTTTGTCTTTGAAATTACCAATTGGATCAAACACAAAGTTGATCAATTGAAAACTAAAGAAGTGTCCAAACAAATACGCTAGAAGTATAGAAGTATGATATGATATTACATCTTTTGTATTTTTTCCATAAATGGTGATGTTTGGACTAGTTCGCTTGCATTTCAAGTTGACGTCACATTGTGTTTCGATTATTTTGCTCACGTCTCAAGTTAATATCACATAATCAAGTATCTGGTAAAAAATTTCAAAAAAGAAATTGTCTGGAAGTCACATCGTCAAAGTATCCATTGACTAACACATGAAAAATTGAGAAAATCATCTATTACAAGTTAAGCGACTCCTAAACGCCTAAAAATGTTGTGAATTCTGGTGAAGCCATACGGTACTACTCTCCAACTCATTAAAGAGAGTCTCCTAAATTTATTTTTAAAAAAAATGTTGGGAAATCATAAGTCAGATGACCAAAATATTAATGGACTAACACAAAAAATAGAAAAAATCGCATATTTTCTACTAAATAGATCGTAAGTGCCTAAAAATATTTCAAATCATGATGAGACCATACGTACTGCTCTCCAACTCATTACAAATGATCTCGTAAAGTTTTATTTTTTAAAACTCCTTAAAACCGTATTACCAAAATATTTATGGATTAACGCACTGAAGAAATTGTTTATTTCATATTAAATGGCCTCTAAATATCTAAAAATATCATGAGTCGTAGTGAGATCATCTTGTAAAAATTTTTAAAATAAAGAGTAATATATATATATATATATATCAGAGATATAAGTTTCTATTCCAAATAGAGAATTTCAATTTATTGACAATATTAATTGTATTTTCGGTGATACCAAATAATATAATAATTTATTTATTTGATCAAATAAATTGGTGATGGGATGAAAACTAACGAGGACAAGATAGTTAATATTTTCAGCTCAGAAGGGCATATTAGTCTTTTCAAATACATGTAAACAACCCTAGGGTTTCTCCTCCTACAAAACCCCCCCAATTTACACACAGCTGCAGACGCCTCTGTTATCATCTTATAGAGAAAAAAGCTCGAGAGGAAGAGGAGCAAAAATGGGAGTTTTCACCTTCGTTTGCAAAGGTTCAGGAGACGAATGGAGTGCTAAGCAACTCAAGGGTGATCTAGAAGCATCTGCTTCTTGTACCTATGATCTTCAACGCAAGCTTGTTAAAGCTGCTCTTGCTTCTGACTCTTCTGGTGGTGTTCAGTCATCATTCTCCTTTGTTACACCTTCCTCTGCTGTTTTCCAGGTATAAAATTTAATGGGTCTGTTTTATTTTTTCATTTTTATGAATATTCTGGATCTGGGTATTTTACGTAGTGTTGAAAGATTTTGAATTGGAGATGTGTAGATTGAATGATCAGTGGAACTGTGAATCGGAATATGTTGGTTTATCTGTCTGATTTAACCTGGGAATCAACTAGTGTATGAATTCCTCATGTGCAATTTTATGGTACTAGGGATTTTGAATAAGAAACGAAAGCTGATTGGCTATTTGGTTTGTTGTTTTAGTATTTTGAACAGAAATGGGACTACACTGGGATTTGATACTTGTGTGTTACTGGTTGAGTGTTTATATTGGGGGATTCTGTGATGATACAATTGAAGGCTTGTTTCTCTAAACATTCGCAGTGGCCGACTAAGATCTTTCGCCTTCGCCAGGCTTGAGAGATAATGCTGCTTTTATCCTTCCTTGGATGTCTGAGATCCCCAAACTGCATTGATTTACTAAATTTTGTTTGATTTTTCCAGTTTCATATTTGAATGTTGTTTCTGAATTATTCATAGTCTTAATTTTGGAATGAAATAACACGGGCTTCACGTTCTTCTGGCCTGATAACATACTCCAAATACCTCATAACGCGTTCATCGTAGTATATTAAGCACGGGCAGTGGCCTTTGGATTTGTATATTTTCATTATGAATTGTTAGGTTTGCTGGATATAGAGGGATGATAAGTTGTATTGTTTATTTGCACATTGTATAGGTGATCATTGGTGGCGGCGGCGGCGGTGGTTTCATTGGTGGTGGAGCTGCAGCAGCAGCTCCTTCAGGTGGTGGAGCAGCTGCAGAAGCAGCTCCAGCTGAGGAGAAGAAGGAAGAGAAAGAAGAGAGTGACGACGATATGGGATTCTCACTCTTCGATTAGATTGGGCGTTACTATATAGTAGTACAATTTTATGTTGCTTTTATCTTTTGTTAGCTTCATTTTGTTGCTTCTAAAGTTTTGATTAAAACATTGGATTATCAGTTGCTGTTTAGGTGTCTAATGACATTGTGTTTTATGCTTCTATAAACTCATTTTTGCTCTTGTTTTGAGTTACTTTTATCAAAGAATGGCTGATTCTCTCTAAAAGTATCAACAATTTTAAACTGGTTGTCCTTGTGGATTTTTGTCACAATTATAAGTTAAATATTTAATTGATGTACACCTACATCTCCTAATTCAAACCGCAAACTTGATCCTGATACTCCATTTCATTTTATGTTAATGTAAGATAGTAATAAAAATTATAAATTATTTCATTAGACGGATAAAATAGATAATTCATTGTTAAATTGTTACTTAATATAGAAAAAGATAATATTTCAGTTGACAACTATGATTTTTTATTTCTCGATGTCACGTAGGATACAAAACTATCATGTAGGGTGTCAATCTAGAATGAATGTGTTTATTTACTCAATTTAATATAAGTTTAAGTATCAACTTGTGTATATTTAAAGTTGGAGGGTATAGTTGTTCGTTGAAGTCAAGTCAAGAGTCATGTTTATATATTACGTCATATAGAAATGTGTCATTTTTTTTGAGACTGATAAAAAAGAAAGTAAGTAATATCTTCAATTCACCTCTATTTTTGAATAGTAGTTCTCTAAATTTGGAGAACTACTGTTCACACTCTATTTTACTTTTTCAATATTTTATTATTATTTTCATTACTTTTCAATTAAAATATTATTTTACATATAATTTCAATAATTAAATATCTAATATTCATGATTCTTTTTAAATGTAATATACTATTTAAAAAATATATTATCTAATATATACTACTTTAATTTCAATTAATATATTTTAGATAATTTTCAACAAATAATAAAATTTTATTTTATTATTAATTTTTCTTATAAAAAATACACAAAATCAAAATGGTAAAATTAAAAATTAATTTAAATACAAATAACAATACAATACATAACATAATAATATACAAGATAAAATGCAATGCATAACATGATAATCAATTCGCGATGAAACAAAAATCATATCGAAAAGATATGGAACATGCATTCGGAGTTTTACAATTATTGCAAGATCGTCAGTTTTTTTTAGAAAGGAAGTATTACATGATATAAGGACTGTATGTATTATACTACACAACGTGATAATGAGCCGGTGATCTTAATGCACCAATTCAAGATGTCGTAGAGGCTCCAACTGCAACGACAGAAATGGTGATAGATGTAAATCTACGATTTGATCAATTTTTAGCTAGACATAATAAAATTAAGGAAAAAATTTCTCATTTTGAACTCCGTAATACATTAGTAGAGCATTTATGAGAGCATCGTAATAATTTCAAAAAATTGAGTGTTTATATAATGTTTATGTAATCTTATTTTACTTTTATTTGAATTGTTCATTAATTTATATATTATATAATATTTTCGTGCAATTTATGATATTTAAAAATTTAGAATAAAATATAATTTATATTAAATAAAAAAGTTAAAAAAATAAAATTTTATCATATGAGAATTATATAAAGTAATCATTGGGAAAAAGATATAAATGATTTATATGAAATAAGAAAGTAAGAATGAAATAGAAATAATAATATAATATTAAAGAGAGACAAATATTTTTTTTTAGAGAGTAAAATAGAAAATTGAGTTGAAGTTGATTGTCTGAAAAAATAAAGAACTCTAAGTTTGAAGAGTAAAACAGAGTATAGGGTTGGAGATTAGCACTTAGCACTCTCCGTTCAATTCAAATAGTTTGAGGATGAATTTACATATTTTTTGAATATATATATGAAATCATCTACAATATATTTGTAATTTTTCATTGATGATTTACTTTTTATTGTTGATAAGTAAAATGTGTCTATTGTACAATTTAAATACAAGTTCAAATGTTTAAATGATAGAGTAACAAGTCCACTTTATGTGTGACTAAATAGAATATCAAGACAAGTTAAAAGAGATTATCTATATATTTAGCCAAATCCTAATTATCTTTTTTTATCATAACTCCTTTATTTTTATCTGGTTTTAAAATTTGCTTATGCTTTACCTTACCTATAAAAATAATAATTCGCATAAAATATCAAAATCTTCAAACACTTTTTTCCTAAGAAACCTAATGAATTTGCTAAACAGAAAAACAGTTTTTCAAAAATAATTTAAGTATTTTTAGAAAAATATATATTTACGTAAATTATACGCTAGAGGCTTTCTATTCGTCGAAATTACTATTTTCAGTCCTTACTCATTCCCTAATTCACAAAACGCCGCCCCAAAATCTCTAGGGTTTTATTTTTCACCAAAAAAATTCCAATTTCATTTCATACAGAGATTTTCTCATAAATTGTTCAATCTCTAATGGAAGAAGCAAATGAGAGAGAGAAACTGACACTTGTGAGCCGAAAATCCTGTTTCGGACTACCCACTTCATGCCCTAACTGTTTACCTGTTTACGTTTACCTCAAATTCTCCGGGACTCCATTTGATTTGGATTTCAATCTCAATAACCCTGATTCTGGTACTTCTTTTTGCTTACTAATTATCAAAATTTTATCTTTAAAATGATTTTTGTTATAGCTATTTTCTGAGTTTTTGGTAATAGTTACTTAATGCTATCAAAATTATGCTTCTTTGCTTGTCATTTTCTTGTTTCAGATGATCATATTTTGTTATCATCTAAGATGTTGATTTTTAGTGTTTTCTGTAAGTTTCTGATTGTTTAACTTGGATTTTTGAATAATGAGATAATTTATGTTCGTTTTAGCTCTAAATGTTGGACATATTTATCCTAGATGTGTGAAACCTAACGAACAAAGTAGGTTAGAGAGAGTAAATGTTGTGGTTCTATTGCACAGTTGTTTATCTAATGAAGTGGCGGAATATTTTCTGTGAAAAATATGGAAAAATTGCAAATTGTGAGAACTCTAATGTCAGTTCTTATGATATGTGTCCACCAGATGACAGATACTTATCATTAGGATGCTTTAACTGATAATTCATATCCCTTTGTTCTAGCAATGTTCAACGATTCATTACTTTTGGTGTTTTAGATGAGTCAAACTTTTAGCATCTAAGATTGTAGCCTAGAGGTCAATGAATTTGGTTGGAAATGTCATCCCTAGTGTAGGCAAAAATACTAGGTAATTTCTTCTCATTTGTCCAAACCTTGGTTGATAGAATACCCGGTACTTGTTATGGTTTGAGGTTGAAGGTACCCCATAGAAAAGTTCAGGTGCACAAGCTGGTCCGGACACCACAATTATAAAAACATTGCTTTGGTTGAAGTGGGATTCTTGAGGTTGCCTGATTCCGTTTTTTTAAGAACTGTGGTAGTTAATTTTCTTGATGGATAAATAAAATTTTCTAGTCTTTTATTTCTTCTTGAAGGTCTTCATTTCAGTGTAAAAGCAGACTCTCCAAATTTATGAGCTCGAGTGATTTTACAACAATTAGGAGTCTTTTGACCTTAGATTTTTATGGAGCAATATTTTTCTTTTGAACTTATTGTTCTCTGACATAGGTTAACTGTGTTTCCAAAGTATAAAGCGCAAAAAAGTTGCACGGATGCTCGGTTGGAGTGTGGGAAATCTTTTGAAAATAAACATTATGCATACAACGGAAGACAAAACAATCCTAATTTCACTAGTATTTCTGATAAATAAATGCCAAATACATGTGCTATTAGAAAAACACGGGACTTATAATAGGTACAATCAAAGATCATTTGTTTAACTTTCACATTTTAACAAGTCCTCCCAAGCTTTAAAATATCAGAATTTAATCATAATATAATTCCTGCTCAAGATTGATGAAATCTCTATCAAGCCATCATTATATTGTTCGTTTCTTTCTGCTTCCTCTTTATCTTCTCGTATCACCTGTCTAATCAAACCATAAAACTCTTCTACACCATGACGTACTTGCCTCCAGGTCGAGTTAGATACTAAATAATCATATGCGAAGTTATAATATTCTTATAATGTAATTGTTACAGGCAGGAGCGAATTTACCATGCAGTTTAAGTGCACATGAATCCATGGTCTTCCCACAAAATGAGTTTTTTTTTCTTCATATTTTAAAATTGATATTACCTGCTGACACCCATTCTACAAAAAGGCTTAATGATGCACTTGATTGGAAGCTGAGTTGTCTACCTAGAGGAACAAGGATAATCCCCATTTAACCCATTTTTTCCCTTTCTTTAGTAGTGGGCCCATGTTTTAGAAATCCTAGAGCCACCTGTAGTTATAGCCCCAGAATTTTGGTTCAGTTGTAAGGATGCAACAGAGATGTACTTTCTTAAAGGACTCACAATTTCTCTATATTAATCTGCATTACTTCTGGACAAACACAATGAACATGAAGGATCATTTTAGGAAGTTGGGAGTAAGTCTTCTTGTTGTTCTTACATAATATCAGACTCGGTTGTTTAGTTTTGTTAGATTTGTATGTCCATATATGGATAAATGCAAACTTTGGAGAATCTTTGGTTAAAGAACTCCTAATATACTTTTTTGATAAAGAGAACTCCTTATATAATTAAAAGTCAAATTATTTAGTATTAGAATGAAATTTACCCTATATCAGTAGAATGTGCTTAGAGCATTGTACCCAACTGAGATTGAATTGTAGTTGAATTAACTGATTGATAAACAAGTGCCAAAGTCCTGTTTTTCTATAGGAGGAAAAGAGGTTTGTATTCCTTCTATCTTCCAATTAGATGGGTTAAGCGTTGGTCTTAGTTACATGGATAAATATGGCAGTAAGGCCGGCATTGGTCTTAGTTACAGTTGCTAATGTTCAGATCTTCCTTGGGTATGTTCAGCGTTGTTGAAGGCGCTCATCTTAGCGCCTTAGGTGAGAGGCAAGGCGAGCCCTTATCACCTGGCGAGTGGAGCATACATCGAAAAGGAACAATAAGGCGCAAGGCAAGGGGATTGAGGAATTACCTTTTGTTTTTTTAAAAAACTGATGCAGCAACTAAGAATTTAAAACGTGATTTTAGGGTTTATATCCTCAAATTTCTTTAAAAAAACAATTAAAATACCTCAAACTTCAAAGAGTCCACTGAGTTCTCTTCTTCCCTTTGTTCTCTTCAGCTGTAAAAGCCAAAAAATGACGTCTTCTTCTTCTTCTTCTTCTTTGTTCTCCTTTCTTCTTTCTCCTCTGTTTCAGCAGTCTTTCTTCTCCGTTTTTCTTGTTTCTCCTCTCCCTCTGTTTCTGACATCAACCAGTAACCACATCTGCATTGTGCACAGCTTTTTCTTCCTCTGTTTTTTTGGCCTTTATTTTCTATTTTCTGTGGATCTGCCCAGTTTTTTTCTTTCATTTTCTAGTCCATATATTTTTATTTTCTTCTCAATTCAGTTTAGTGTAATATTTGTATTGAGATATTTGTTAATATGTTATTGCTATGGAGATTTTGGTTATATATAGATGCAATTAAATATTTTAATTGTTGGTATTAATTGATGTCTCACTTCATAAAGGTGAGTGCCTCGCCTCTCGCCTAAGTGAGGAAGGCCCTTATCGCCTTATGCTTTTTCCGTTAGATGGTACATATACTGTGGTCTAGCTGCTCAACTCTTTGTTTGAGTTGATTTCTAGCTCGGAATGGGGAGATTTCATGTGTTAAATGATCCAAAAACTATCTGATATTAGAAGAACATCTATATATACCATGTTAAGAGAATCTCGAGCTAGAGAAACCCATTTGTACTTGTGATGAAGTTAGATATATTTACCAATACTTGAAACAGGGAAGCAGAGAATGGGTGGGACTGAGTCCTTGAATTTTTCCTATAAAGTAGGCCGAGTCCAATATAGATGATACAATGATGTGTTTGATGATGATTGTTACAAGAATTAAAGAGCATAGACTTGGGGCTTCAAGATAAATTTGTAGCAATTGAATGGTAAAGCTTATTGATAAATTTGGCCAGTAAGCTCTATTGCCAAAGTATTTCAGTTATAACTTTTATGCAGTGCTGTCTTTTTAAGTAGGAATTCCTAAGTATTCTCTCATCAGGCTAATAATTTCAAATGAGAGAAATTTGTGTAGTGCCTTTACGGTTTTCTCCATTTGGTTTATTCATTTTATCCGTTAATCAGGTTTTGCAATATTTTGAGTCAATTAATACGCCATATCCTTTCTTTCAGCACATTGAGTCATCCTATAGGTTGATTGCCCAATTTATTGTGTTTTCGCCAGATCAAATACCTTATGTCGAATCTGGTACATACGTAGCCTACAACAATGAGAAGGGTGGAGTTATCCGCAGTTTAAGCGAAGATGGTTTTGTTGATTTGGACTCTCAAGTCCGTGGTATACCTGAATGGATATCAGCAAAGGCTATGGTAGATTCATGGCTTGCAGATGCCACTATTTATGAACTCTGGGTGGGTTCTGACGGAACTTCCGCACACAAGATTTACTATTCAGATCTCCCGTGGCCACTTGGAAAAATCTTGTACTTAAAGCAAGTTCATGTTGTGAAACAAATTCTTGGTATTACAAAAGAAAATGCTGAAAGAAGAGAGGAAGAGGTAATATAGTTCTATTGGTACCTGTTTTTTTTCCTCTATTTTTCTGCACTCACAGTATGAGAGCAAATCTCCCAGAACAGATTTTGTCTAAATTTGTATTTTTAAGTGTATTCTAAGGTGCATGAGGAGGGAAGGGAAGGGTCTAGTACTCATTCAACCTTACAACTTAGCTATAAATTAACTGTTAGCTACAATTATATCCTCGAAGAGAGTAATCAAATTTATGGATTTTTCTGCAGTAGGAAACTATTTATCTTGTAGAAATCCTAAAATAGTCGCAAAAAAACAAATATATTGGATATGAGAATGAAATAGGCCTGAATGGACTATGGAGTATAATGGATACTGTGTCAGTTTCAATTTGTTTGTCCTACTTTCCTTTTTTAGTCCATTTATTAAAGAATGTCTCTTTCCTTTTCTGGCAACTCTTTGGTTTCAACTTTCCACATGACCTGTTTAAGACCACAAGATTAAATGACATTTTGCTACATTCTACATACCTTCAATTTAAGACCATTGGACTCAAAAGTCTTCTTCTCATTCTTAAGCTCCGTGCTAAGTCAAATAGGATAATAAAATTGAAACGGAGGGAGTATTAGAAATCATAAAGCCCACTCAAGCTAGTTTGAGGTCGAAGTGTTGTAGAAAATATGCAGTCTCTGCATTGCTGTGGGCAGTGTTTAGGAAAGCGAGCGTTTAGCGATGAAGCGAAGCGTTGCGAGCCTTCTACGCTTCACAAACAAGAAGGAGTATGTGGGCGCTTCGTCACTTAAAGCGTGAAGCAGGGCCTTATCGATTTTTTCTGCTTCACGCTTCCCTGAACAGTGGCTGTTGGAAGAATCCATACAGTTGAATGAGATCCCCTTTTTGCTTCATTTGTGATCTTTCTTGTAGCTATAATTTCACATTTTGTTCATTATGGGGTTAATCAAAACCTTTTGCTGGACAGATTTACAGGAATGCCAATGATGCCTTTAGTGCTTTATCAACTAGATTAGGGGAGCAGGCTTATTTCTTCGAGAACAGGTTAACTCATCCAAAGACATAATTTATCATTTTCTTTGCATCATTATTTACTAATTTCTAAAGTTATCTAACAGGCCGACAAGTTTGGATGCAGTTTTCCTCGGACATGCACTTTTTACACTGTATGCATTACCTGTGAGTACGCTTTGGCTTTAACCAAATTTTACGTGCTTAGATTTTGTTCAGACTTGTACACTAGTTATATGGTAAATTTGGAAGTAACTGTTTTAATAATAATAGTTACAACTTATAGTTACTAGGTAGAGAGAACAATTGGTTTCCTCTCATGTGAAACAACTACTTAAACAATCTTGTGCCTGTCTACATGATTGTGTTAGAAGGGAACAAGTTATTGAGATGAAGAAGGAGCACTGTTCAACTGACACTAGAATAATGTTCATTTTGGAATCGTTGGGAATAATATTTCCTGAGCACTAAAACTGCTTGAATAAGAAAGTGGTGCTGTTTTGCTGTTTCAAAGCTCATTTGAATGATAGTGGTTTTGTTTGAAACAAACATGAAATATGCACAAGTAGATGGCTATGCAAAAATTTGAAATAGTTAAAGATGTTTAAAAGTATTTGGAATATGTCAGAAGTTGACTTCTTTAATCTGGGACTGGTTTGAAAGCACAGCAGGCAGTTGATTGTTTTTATCTTATTAGAGCAGTGCAAAATAGATGTGATTGTCACTCTGGCACTTCTACTTTTTACCTTTATTTTTCTATTTCTGCTGATAGGAAACTTCAGTGCTCCGAAGCAAGCTCTTGGAACATGATAATCTTGTAAGATACACTGAGAAGTATAAAAGTGAACTGGTAGATTCTAGCGGATCATCATCTTCCGGTACACATTCCCAGAGTGATCCTTCTTCATCTGTGCCAAGGCGTCCTTCACAATGGAGTGAGTAACTTTCTGAGAGTACCATATTATTCTGCTTTATATAGATTTTGGTTGTTCTCTTCCATTTTTTTGGAATTCTTGCGTGTGATAGTCTGTTAGTTGCATCATTAATATATATTTTCCTTTTCTATGTTTCTGTTAAAATTTAAAAATTCAAATCTTGAAGGCCTATGCTCCGGTTTTTATGGTCGAACTCCTTACTAGGGCTGTTGTTTGTTTGAGGGATAAGCACATTTAATAATCCCAATACTCAGTTTTATATATGCAACACTTAGTTTCTGGTATAGAATCTTTTTTTAGTTCTATAATTTCTGCATAAGTAATGTAAATATGAATTTTTTTGCAACTTGTGAGGTTACCCTGTCACATTTTATGGAATTAGCCAATGGTAGCTCGAAAGTGTACCACTAGTAGTATAATTTAGTCTGGGAGTAGTCATAGACACCTGAACTTTGCTTTTGATATTTCATTTAGATAACTAATCTTTATTTTTGACATATTGAACACTTCGACCTGTTGTTTTTTTAAAAATTAAGTTCTAAATGCTGGCATGGCGGATTGTGCATTTCCCATATGAGATTTAGCTAGTAAAATGACTTTAGACCCATAAACTGAAAATTGTTGTTTCTTTTCCAATTTCTCTCCTGACAATACCACCCTCCACAAAAAAAGGAAAAACAGAGAAGAAAAATGCAATGGGCAACAAAATATTGGAGTTCTGATTTTTGGGTTCAACTCGGCAATAAGAGATGAGTTAGTGTGTGGGCTATTGCGTGGGGGGGGGGGAGGGGGGTAGATGTTGAGAGCATAAAGACCGGTGAAGTGGCTCACCTATGCCGAGGTTGCAATTTAGTTGCAAATCTGAGCCGTTGATCTCAAGATAAGGGAGTTAAGACTGTGTTTCTGTCTTGAAGTTGTTGAGGGAGGGTTTGGATGTGGACGACAGAGAGGAGGCTTAGAAGAAGGAGAAGAATGAGGAAAAGAATTAAATTGCTACATGTCTTTACCTTTCTTCTTTATATTGCAAACATGCCTTCCATGCATTTGTTTTTGCTATATCCACCTGCATTTAATCTTCATGCGTTAGGTAGTTTTTTGTTGACGTATCAATTAATGCTACTGTGGGAGGAGACTTGGAGCACTTCCCAGTTTTGATGGAGTTGCACTAAGGATCAACCTTATAATCCTTTTTTATTTTCCGTGGTCATGGATACATGAACAAGAAAAATTCAAACTGAGGTGCCATGGCATATGTTATTTGTGGATGACATTGCTCTGGCTGATGAGACTCGTGGCAGCGTTAATGCCAAGCTGGAGGTTTTGAGATGGACCTTGGACTGTATTACTGTAAATGGTTCAGTTTGAGCAGGGCCAAGATAGAGTACTTGGTGTGTTTAAGTTACCAGTTTCAAAAAAAAAGAGTACTTGGTGTGCAAGTTCAGTGACATAGGGCATGAGGCTGTTGTGGATAGTGGGACATGATACACAAGTCATCCAAAAGAGAGGAAGTTTTAAGTATCTTGAGTCTATTATCCAAGAAAATAGAGAGATTGAAGAGGAAGTTACTCATCGTATTGGTGGGGGTGTGTGTGTGGATAAATACAGGCTCGCATGTGATAAGAAGGTGCCACCAAACCTTTAAGGCAGGTTCTACAGGGTGGTAGTTGGACCAACTGTGTTGATGGGCCACTCAAGAACTCTCATGTTTAGAAGTTGAAAGCTGTGGAAATGAGGATGTTGCAATAGATGTGTAGGCATACTAGGAGAGATAAGATTAAAAATGAGAATATCCATGATAAGGTTGAGTAGTTCTGGTGGAGGACAAGATGCGGAAAGCGAGTTGAGATGGTTTGGGCATGTAGGAGAGGCAGGGATGCCCCAATGCGGAGGTGTGAGAGGTTGGCTATGGATGGTTCAAGAGAGGTAGAGGTATACTGAAGAAGTATTTGGAGGAGATGATTAGAGAGGACATCACTCAATTTTAGCATATCCAGGAAATGACCTTTAGATAGGAAGGTGTGAATGACATGAATTAGGGCAAAAGATAGCTGTCATGTTATTCGTCCATATTAGTAGGTGTAGTATTGCTCCTCTAGTTTTTGTCTTTTGATTTCTACTTCCTGTTGTTTCTTGTACTCCGACTATCATATTATTTTACTTTAGCTATTGTCCTGTTACCATTTTTTTGTTTTTGCTACTATATGGTTGTTTTGTTCTATTTATTCATTTAGGTTCGAAACCCAAAAGCAAGCCTAAGAGGGAAAAAACTGAGGAAGAGAAAAAGTTCCGTAGAAGGGCTAAATATTTTCTGGTCACTCAGCTAGTTGCAGTTTTAGTTTTCCTCTCTCTCCTTGGAGGATCTGATGCTGCTGAAGTGGAGCTTGATGAAGATGATGATGGTGCGGATTATGATTGAGCAGTGAGCGTGGGCGCCTTGATCTTCACTTTCAAGAGTAGTTTAGACTCGAGACTCTTGTAGTATCCCTCTTTATAATTTGGAAAATTTTGAATTCTTCCTGGTGTACAAATTGCTGCCATGAATTATGGTATCACTGTAGAATAAATTGTTTTTCTTCATCATAAATCGTGGTCTGAGTTGCACCCTTCAGAAAAAATAGGGTGACGGACAAATACGAGAGATGGAAATTACAGTTCCTTTCAAACTTTTGATGATTTACTACAATTTTTCTTTTTTTCAACTTCAGTTTTGATGGATGTTGGAAAATGGTAGAAGCATTCATGCTTTGGAGGAGGTTTCTTTGTTTGTCATTTGGATGGTAGTCAAAACTTCTCTATAACAATCATTCTCTATAATACAATTCACAATGGCTATCATGTTTTTTATGGAATTCGATCTTTCATATTATGTTATATTACAGTAGATATGTTGTTTATAACAATATTGGAACGTCATAACACATAAATGTGTTCTTTAACTTGACTTCAAATTACATTTATGCCCTTCAACTTTGGATGTGCACAAATAGACACCTAAACTTGTATAAAGTTGAACAAATAGACACACATGTCCTACATGTCATTTTTTGTCTTATGTGGTGTTCTACATGTATTGTGTTATGTAGGACTCATGTGTTTATTTATTTAAAAGTTGGATAGTTAAAGTGTTTGTTTGTGCATTATGAAAGTTGGAGGTCAAAGTGAAAATTTGAAGTTAAATTTAAAATTCAATATATGTATTATGTTTATTGGAACAGTCGGATGTTATTATAATGGAGGCCTGGATTTGACATTTTAGAACAACTGTTAGATTGTTATATGGTGCATTATTTTGCTTCAGAAGTTGATGTATGTATTGTTGTCTTTCATCTACAATTAAGGTGTGTTTGGTATAAGGAAAATGTTGTTCACTTAGGGTGTGTTTGGTACTAGGAAATTTTTTTTTTTAGAAAATAAGTAGATTTTTAAATTTATTTTCTCATGTTTGGCTGATAAGTAGAAAATATTTTGCGGAAAAGATTTTGTGTTTGATTTATGCATGAAAAATATTTTTTAGAAAAATCTTTTATTTTTACTAGAGTAGAAAATAATTTTTGAAATTGAAAATATTTTTTTAAAAAACGAACTTAAATTTTTTTTGGGGGTTGGGGGGTTTGTGGGAGGGGAGGGTGGTGGTGGTGAGGGAGGTCGAGGGTAGGGATGAAAAAGCAAAAAAATAAAGTTGTAATATTTTTAAAAAACAAACTTAAATTTTTTTTTGGGTGGGGGACTAGTAGGGGATGGAGGGAAGGATCAAGCGTGGAGGTGAAAATATTTTTAAAATCAACTTAATTTTTTTGGGGGTGAGTGGGGCTGGGGGCTGCAGAGGAGGGTCGAGAGTAAGGGCAAAAATAAAAATTTGCAGTAAAAAATACTTTTAAAAATAAACTTAAATTTTATTTTTAAAGGAGGAAAATCACATTTTTTTATCCCTCAACAATGTAATAATTTTCTTGACTATTGTTGTATGTGTTTGGTAGGGGGCTGATGGGTTAAGGGGTAAAAATTAATAAATTGGATTAAATGATTATTATTATTTTTCTTTGGAGGGGGGGGGATGTTTTTTTTTTTTTGAAAAAATGAATTGTAGTTTGAAGCTGGAAGAGAGTTTTGGAAAATGTTTTTCTTAAGGTTTGAAGAGAAGTCATTTTCCTTAACGAAAAGGCTTAATATGCCATTGAACTTTCAGAAAATGCTCATTTATGTCATCAGTTAAAAGTTTGGCTTATTTAATTGGCATAATACATAGATTTGCCCTTAAACTTGGCTTCAAATTTTAAGTATGACCTCAAACTTTTACAGTGCACAAATAGGCAATTTAACTATCCTATTTTTTTATAAATACACACACGATTTTTGGACCCAAAGAGCGTGAAATACAATCGCGCCCACGTGTATTAGTGAGTCACTCAATAACTGCCAACGAATTAAATATTTTACACGTCATTATTTTTAAAAAAAGTTACACGTCATTTAAGAAGTAAAAAAAAATTAAAATTAATTTTACTTTACATAGAGTGTAACGTTGCCTTTCTAGAAGGCAACTTTCTAGAAGTTGCATTATCCAAGATTCAAAAAATTAACCTTTGTTCATATCAGTCAGTAACTCAGCTCCAAACCGAAAACCCTAGGTTATTTTGGAATCAAAGGCGAAAATCATTCAAGATTGCTACTGTAGTTGATGTTCATCTGTTCATCTTCCTCGATTTAGTTCAGGTATGCCTCGATTTTGCTCTTTTGAAAGTTTATCTTTGATTACAAAGTAGAATTTTTCTATCACCATTAGTGTAAAATTGTTAATTTCTCACATATTTAACCATATGGGTCATATTTTCTCCTAATCTTTTCCTTTTCTTCATCATGTTTTTTTATCCTCTTTTGTAATCCCGAAATAGCAATTCTAGCGTGTTCAGTATAATCAAGTTCACACCACCTAAAAAACTTGCAACCAACCTGTTTAAGAAGAACAAATTTACTATCAAAATTGAATCTTGAGAACTAAAATTTAAACAAAAAAATATGTTTTAAACGGAACCATACCTGACCATCTTCACATCCAAGAAACCAACGACTTGGATTGTTTGCAGACCAAGAAATCTTCATTATAGCTCTTTTTCCACAATGACAAAAAAAATTAGAAGCCATTTACACAAAATATGAGCACAAATCGTTCTAAAGAGGAAAAAAAAATTGATTTGAAAGAGGAGGAAAGAGAAATTAGATTTTAGGTAAATTTTAATTTGGAAATATAAAGATATATATAAAGAGAATTCATTAAGGGTATATTTGTCATTTCTGCTTTTTTTTTACCGTTGTGGGCCTTTAAAATAGTCATAACTCGCGCAGAAAACGTGCATAACACGCGTTTTGCCATGTAGGATTCGCGTGTGTATTTATAAAAAAATAGGATAGTTAAAGTGCGTATTTGTGCGCCGTGAAAGTTTGAGGTCATACTTAAAATGTGAAGCCAAGTTTAAGGGCAAATCTATGTATTATGCCTATTTAATTTATGCCATTACCATTAAAGAAAAGGCTCATTCATGTCATTATTTTTTAACGATGGTTTTGCAAAACCATTTTTGCCACGTGGTCAATTATAATTCGATCACGTCATCATTTTTTAATTAAAAAAATAAAAAAAAACATAAAATAGTCTTTTCTGAAAGTTCGATGATATATTTGAACATTTTCCCTTGTTGATGAGGAAGAGCAAGATTCGTATGCTTATACCTAAAAATACTTTTAACTTAACTTTGACGAAGAGCAAGATTCGTATGCTTATACCTAAAAATACTTTTAACTTAACTTTGACATAATTAATGCAAGCAATATATATATTTATATATTTAACGAATGGTTCTTCTTTTGAATTAAGATGCAGTCAAGAAGTTGAATAGTAAACTAGGATATAATGTAAGAAATAAAAATAAATGACAAATATGATGTAGTTTCTTTAGAATTTAATTTTCAATTATTTTGTGAAGTTGATCGATTCTAAAGAAGAATATTCAAACGGTTTCTCGATGATTCGAACTTAAAATCTTCATATTAAAAATAAGGAATAGCTCATCATTTGAATAGTTTCTCTTATCTTAATTTACCCCTTCAAAACGTATTTCATACTCTATTTCTAAATATAAAAAAAGTCATCGACAAAATAATAAAGTTTCGAAATAATTTGAGAATTTTTATAAGGTATGAAATTTGTTGAGTGAGTCAGCCATCACGATCGATGAAAAATTCTACAGTCGTCAAGTGATCTCTTCCATTCTCTTTCTCATTCTATTTTTTTTTCTTCATTGATTACTTTCAACACCCACACTTTTTGGTGTGGTGTGTTTAGTAGGGAGAAAATTATTTTTTAATTTTTATTTTATGTTAATTGATTAAAATGTTATGTAAAAATATATTTTTTAGAAAAATAATAAACTTCATATATTGTATAAGTCACGTTCTAAGTTTATCGTCACCTTTTTATCGATCAAACCTATACTCCTTAACCATCTCACGGTCGAATCCCCCCTCTCTATCCCTATGTCTTCATAACATTTTTGTTAGATAACTTATAAAATATTCTTAGAATATATAATATTTTCATACTTATTTATTAAAACATTAGAAAATAAGAAAAAATCATTTATTTTTTAAGAAAAAACGATCAATCGAAAGAAAGAGCAATCAACTATACGCTTAACTCATATGCCTCAAGAAACCTTATTTACAAACAAAGGGTACATACATTTTCTTCAAAATCATTTTTCGTAAAAAAGGTGCCCCCCCCCCCCATACCACTTTTATTCAATTTTGGTCCATTGTTTATTTTTTTTCAATTTCACACCTTTTTATCGTCACACATCAAAATGCTATATTAAAGCACAAAATAATATAGATCAGACATAGATTGTGATACAGTGGTAGGAATCTTTCGTTCTTAATTAGAGGTCTCGGGTTCAAACCATGGGTATAGAGAAAATCTTGTTGAAAACGCAATCTCCCGATAGATTCTGTAGTTAGTGGTGAATTCAGAAATTTCGTTAAGGATGTCAAAGATTTAATATATATATATATATATATATATATATATATATATATATATATATATATATATATATATATATATATATATATATATATATATATATATATATATATTGAGCTATACATTTCGTACAATTTTTATATATGTGCTCTATTTAAATTTAATAAAAAATCTAATATAGATTTGCACTCAAACGAAGTCGACAACAACACTAAAATATGAGGCAAATAGTGACAACATATATGTATTTTTTGGGGCTCACATCAATAGACATCCAATTGCTTACATTTTTATTTGCACAATTGACTAAGCCAATCAAATAAATTGAGAGGCCTTGCTATAAATACTTGTCTTCACTTAATAGTTCCCACACACAAATCACTTCAAAGAAAATAAAAAGATCATTAATTACATCAAAACTATAGGATATATGGCAAAGTCAACAATATTCCTTGTTCTCCTCTTATGCTTCATTCTCATTTCATCCAATGGTTTGTATTTAATTCTCAATCCATTTGTCATTTCAATATCTCTGATTATTCACAATAATGTTAATTACAAAATAACTAAATATGAAATACACAAGAAATATTGTAAACGTGCAACACCTATTAAATTAAATTGATAGAATGATCCACAACATTTTACTAATATTAATATGCTACACTAGAATGTATTAAAATCCAACAAAGCATCTATCATGATTTGAAATAAATGTCAGATGTTTGTGTGATTATAAATCATTTCGTTAAGAATAAAATAAATATTTTAAAGTTAAATTGCTATTAATATAGAAATGTTTGTATTTTTTTGGGACTAACTAAAAAAGAGATGAGTCATATAAACTGGGACAAAGGGAGTTGTGGAAGGACCCATCTCATTAACCATCGATGTGAGACTTGTCATTCTTTAACACCCCACCTCACGCCTAGCTTTTTGGGGGTCCCAACATCGGTGAAACGAGTCCTGCTCTAATACAATGTGAAATTAGGTCTCAGGCTTAACTCATACCCCAAAAGTTAGCTCAAAGAGAGGAGGATTGTCCAATCCTTGTAAGGAATCCACCCATCTCATTAACCAGCGATGTGGGACTTTTGTCATTTTATAACAGGAGTATATAATCTTTAATATTTTGAAGAGAAATTTATATATTTCAATTCTAATAAATGATTTTAACCAATTTTTATTTTTATGATAATTAAGTTGTTGTTCCATTCAGAGATGCAAGCTGTTGAAGGGAAACTTTGCTATTGGAGGAGCCATGAATATCGTACTAAATTTTGTTTGTTTAGTGAGTTTTGTAACAAAAAGTGCAAAATAGAGGATTCAAGGGTAACCAAGGGTGAGTGTGTTAGAAAAGGTTTTTTTCGTTATTGTTTTTGCTATCGCAAGTGCTAAGTCTAATATATGAAATTATCATAAATAAATTATTAAATGGTGTGTTATCTTGTGTGTGAAAGAATAAAAGTACTACCAATTCATTTGAATTGTAGTGATTGTGATGAGGAAATAATTCTAAATTAATGTCTTATTATGACATTATTGTACTATATCTTTGTGTGTTAAATGAAGTAATTAATCTATATATGTATATTTTGAATAAATTGTTGATTGTAATTTTGATTGAGTTGATTAATGAATATGTTATTATTAATCTTATGATGATGTTGAAGAGTTTTTACTTTGTTTAGCACTTAAATAGATCACGAGTGAAGTAATACATGTATTAGACGCTTAAAGTTATCATCCCTTTAGTTTCGTCCACATATTATTATTCATGTTGAGATTGAAATAATCAGGGCGTCATGCACAAATTAATAATTTTAAATCTTGAATATAATTATAAATAAAATTAAAAAAGTTATACCAAAAATACATAAGAATTTAATATGCTTTAACTAGTTGACCTTTATTTGAGAAAACTAGGGGTGACTCAATGCACTTAGAAATGAGGTGTATGTTTTAGGCATCAAAATCGTTGGGCTTAATTTTTTTAGTAATAATAAAATTATTATAAGACTTTTTTAATTAAAAAATTATACCATATTTTTAAATTTTTTTGTTTTTTTTAGTTTGTTTGTAAACATTAAAAAATGTTTCTTTTTTATGAATCAATTTTTAAATTTAATTTCCACATGATATGTTTAAATCCATAAGATTAAAAAGTATATATATATATATATATATATATATATATATATATCTTTGGTTTAAACCATAAAAAATAAAACTTTTGTATAAATTCATGTCTACTATGTCTTCTTCTAAAAGTTGAAATTTGTCAATTATCAAGTTGAGCTCCTTTAACTATATAAGTTTTTGGTCATGAGGAGCTCATATAGAATGATCTGATTCGCTTTGATCCAATCCAAGAAATTATTGGATAAGAAATTAAAACAAGGTATGTCTTATTATAAAAAAATATAGCAATAATTACCAAATAACTGATAAATAATCCAAAATCATAACAAATAGATCCTTTTCCATTTCATAAAAAAAGAATGCAAGAATCAAAAAGAGAAAATATAAAAACCTCTTTCTATCAAGAGATGAACAAACAGTTTAACACACAGAATTTAGTTGGTGACAATAAAACATTGTTTCCTTGAGATTTAGAGCTCATTTAGAGCAATTTCTAGACAAAGATTTTGTGTCATTATCGTTAATTAGTACTTAATATTATGTCTGTTACAAATTTTAAACAAAGAAAATATATACAATAATAATTATTGTGTTCATAGTTAAATATTAACATATCATATTTAGGAAATTTATCAATACATATATAAAATTTTAATTACTGAATAATTACATAATTAATTAATAACTAAATCACCCCGGTTATATCTCTAAATAAGGTGTTATTTATATAATTAAAGTAATAAGTAAATACCAACCCACAATCAACTAAATGAAATAACCAACAAACAATTTATTCAAATTATTTAGATTACTTCACTTGACATTAAAAAAAAAAAACTATAATACTTACCTAAAAATAGAACTACAATTCTAATGAATTGCTAGTGTTTTATTCTTACACACATGACACAAGACAACCACACCACTAGTTATTTATTTATCATAATTTCTATAGTACATAATTTGAGAATATTTGATGCTTCTTAACACTTGCGCCAACAATAACAATAACGTGAAAAAGTGCTTTTTCTAATGCATTGACCCTTAATTGCCTTGGGATACTCTTGTTTACACTTTATGAAACAAGTATCACTCAATAAGCAAAAACGGGTTCGATATTCTTTGCTCCTCCATCGACAAGTTTTCCCCTCAACACCTTGCATATCTGCATGAAAAAATGGATGATGAGTACGTAAAAATTATGGACGGAGCTAGTAAGGGTCTATGGGAGGCAGAGCTAGTAATTGTCATTGAATCGTCTTCAATTTCATTTTTTAAATATATGTTAAACCACTTAATAATTTTTTTTTATCTTTGTTTATATGAGTAATATTCGTAGCGATCGATCGGTTGCTAATAAATGAAATGACAAATTAATAAATTAAATTAAGAAAGACATACCATTGGATGAAATGAGGAGGAAGCATAAGAGGAGAGCAAGGAATATTGTTGACTTTGACATATTCCTATAACGTATACTTTTTATGTAATTAATGATCTTTCTATGTTCTTTGAAGTGATTTGTGTGTGAGAACTATATATTAAGTGAAGAAAGGTATTTATAGCAAGGCCTAATTTTTTTTTTAATGGTTTAGTCAATTTTTCCAAAATAAAATAAAATAAAATAAAATAAAATGTAAGCAACTTGTTGACTATTTCAATGTACAAACGAGTAGTTTAAGGAATGAAGCAAAAGATATTACATTAGTAAAAAAATTCATAAATAGTAGGGCTTGAACACAACCTCATATAGTGTTTGTAAGTCTTAACCATACTAAACCTTCGACTTTGTTTCGAAATGTGTCAACTTACATATTTATATTTTGAAACTAAAATTTAATCACTATATATAACGTAATTTTTCGATGAATGGTGTGGACCAAGGTAGGTCCGCCAATAGAAGTACATTTCCTCATTGCACAAAAGAACTAAGTTTACACCGTAATTCCTTCTTTTCATTTTTACTTGTCAGGTTTCATTTTTTTTTTTAAAAAAAGTTAATTTGACTAATTATTGAAACTAAATTAAATTAGATTAATTTGATATTTTAGTATTGTAAATTTAGATGTTTGAAAACTATATGAAAACTACTATAACTTGTGATTCTTTCAAATAAATATGATAAAAAATATATCTTAAAATATAAGTTAAAGTTCATGTAGTTTAACTTTTGATCGAAGAAAAACATGACAAATAAAACTAAGAAAAGAAGTTTCTGATGAGTGGTTAAATTATGATTATCACCTTGTTAGTTCAATTAAATTGTTTATGTAAGACTAAAAAAATATATTTTTCTGAATTACGATTAATTTATTAGCACAATTAAATCGGATATTCATGTCACAAGAGGGCAAAATGAAAAATTATAAAAATAAAAATAAAAAAATAAATAACCAATTGAATTCATTTTTGTTACACAATGATCAATAGGGATGAACCTAATATTCTAACTCACAAGAGAGCTTAGTGTTGTAAAAAGAAACTTCGAAAGCGATATTTGGAACTTTGTTTTAGAGGGAAAAGAATAGAGCGGACACTATCACAAAAAATAACTTTTAACGACAATTGATAGACACATTAAAAAAACTGTTAAAGTTTTTATCGACATTAGTTAAGTGTTATTAGATCTGATGTCGTCAAAACCGTTAAAACATATACAAAGAAGGCTAATTGTCGCTAAAAATACATATTTAGTGATAATTCCTAATTAATTGCAGCTAAAGCTCGTTATAATCGGGTAGATTTATTATTTATTTATTTTATTAGATATATATAAAAATTATGCACTAATTACATATAAATTATACGTAGTCCAATATAACGGCATGTTATTTTCTTATTTAAATTAACAATTGATTGATCGACTATTTAAGCTAACATTTTCCTTCGTACCCAAGCCTTCGTATTAAGGATGCCACATGTATCTAATTGCTTTAATTAAGGTATGATTTGAGATATTTGACTTCAACATTTCTTAATTTTTGTGAATGATAATCCAAAATTTTGTCAAGATAATTATTTAATTCTTAATTATTCCAATAGAATGATGACACATGCACACACATGAACGTGTTTTCTTTTTTTATATATTTGATAAACCTTTTGAAATTATTGGAGATCTTATTCGGCAAGAAACCGCGTTATATGTCATTTGTTTTGATTGTGTACGTTATGTTAGTTAGTGTTTGATACGAAGAAAAATATTTTTAAGAAAATAAATATATTTTCTTAAATTTGAGATTTGGGATATGAATTCTAGAGTTCAGAATAAAAAGGGCGATAAATTTTTTTGAGAATTTCAAAAAGACAATTAAATTATTTATGATACCAAAAGGGTGACAATTTATAATGATGTTTAATCAGGGTTTGAAATGGAAGACGCATAAACTGATGAGTCTTACAAGGCTAAAAGCTGCTGAGCCTTGTAAGGCTCATCGATTTCTACGCCTTTCCTTTCAAACCCTAATTTAGACAGTGTTACAAATTGTTGCCCTTTTGATATCATAAATAATTTAATTGTCTTTTTAAAAATTTTGAATTTTTTTTTTCCCCTATTAATTCCGAACTCTGAAATTCTGTCTATTCAAGCTCAGACCAATACATACTACAATTTATCTATAATTCAATCAATTTATTTTTCTTCCTTTTTACAATATTAAATATTTGATTATTTTCACTAATTTATCAAATAAAACTATATATTCTTTAAACATCACATATAAATTCAACTATGTTTTTTAATTTCTTTTGGATAAACAATTTGACTCTTATCGCAGGGTTAAAGATAATTGTGGTATTATATTTATCTTATTGATCTAACACTAACAAATTTTCTTTCTGTCAAGCTAATCAACTAGTTAACTTAATGATTGATATTGAAAACAATGAAACACCAACAATAATTTCAATTTAGGGCTTTTAGGCTGTTTGGACCAAAAAAAAATTAATAAAGAATTAATTTTTGTCATAGTTTTTTATAGGTGATAAATTGGGAGAACTAACAAAAATTTGAAACATTTAATTAGAAATACGTTCACACATCCTCTATAAAACCACAAGAAAATTAACACAAATTCAATAAAATTAAGTATCAAAATCAATAGATTGAAAATAACTTTCAATTTAAGTAAATAAGAATAAATCATTGTTTTTTTTTATTATATAAATGTGTTGGGTAAAAATCTCAACTCGTCCATTTATGTAGACTTGGAACTACAAAGGATTGATATATAATTGGAATCGGAAATTATTTCAGTACGCTACACTTAGGGGTGTACATGTTCGGGTTAGTTCCAATTTTTTTAAATATTAATTCAAATTATTTGTGTTGGATTTTTGAATTTATAAACCAAACCAAACCAAATCAATAAAACTCGGGTTTTTCAACTTGGGGTTTTTTTCAAATTTTTAGATTTTTTTCGATTAAGTATTCAAACAAACATATACATTTTGTACTTCAAAAATTTCTTTAGTCCTATCAAAATGCAACTATCTAAGTTATTTCTCAAGAAAATAACAAAAAATATGATATGATTAATGACACTAAAATATTCAACAAAAAAACAACAATAAAATCGCGTAAAATAAATATTGCAAATTAATATGTTATAATGAAATTGATCATAATTTAAAATACTAAATCATGCAAAAATGAGTTTAGTAAGTATTAGTTACATGACGATATTAAAAGAAAGTAAAATTAGATCATGTACAACTAAAAAATAAATATTCAATATTATTGTCATTCTTAGTGTTGAATTGATTTTCTTTTTGCATTAGTATTAATTTGATTTTTCTATAAACTTTATTATAATTACTAACATGTATGGAATATAACTTTTATTAGATCTCTAAGAATTCTAACTTCCAAATATGAAATAAGTATATTAAAATATAAAAACTATGAAAAAGTATAGGAGATATTTAAAAATTATATCAAAGTAAGTATTTTACCATAGTTGAAACCAAACCAACCCAAATATAGTCGTGTTTTTTTCCAACACGAAACCAAGTCAAACCAAATCACTAGTCGAGTTTTTTTCCCGGTTTGACTCAATTTGCGGTTTGGTTCGATTTTCGATTCGATTTTGTACACCCCTAGTTACACTATAATTATTTTATTGATAATATATGAAAACATTAATAAAGAGTGTTGAATTATCATTGAATCCAAGGTCGCTATAGACGTCAGAGGCATTTATAAAATATGTCAATTGCTATTAAAAGTACATATTTAGTGATAATTAGATGAACAAATTACAGAAATCACATACTTTTAGGGCAAAATTACAGTCTATCTCTTAAAAGTTTATAATTACAAAAACTCCTCAAAACAGATACAGTAATATAAACGCTGATATACTAATTTAATGCGAGATGCATTAATCGTTAAATTAGATACATTACATCTTATACATGATATATTAATCTGATATACATTTTATACATAATACACTAATTTAATGCGCAAAATATACTAATCTAATACACGAACTACATTTTATACATTAGTAATGTAATGTGTGAGATACACGATATGAGAGTGAATGGAATGTCAACGATTCCTCGTTCAAACATGAGATAAGGACATATATTTAAAAAAATGTTGGAGGACTAAATTCCTTTCTTTAATATTAATTAAGACGATTAAAAAAAATATAGTCATCTTTGAATACGAGGATTAGAATATTAGAAAACCTAATGTTCTGAATATGAACATGATCACTTGCTTAAGCTACAACAGACAACAAAATCAAACAATTAGAGAAATCGTTCTTGAAGAAGGAAAACAAACAATTTCAGAATTTGAACATGATTAATGCAATTTTAGAGATAATATTTAGTACTAATCCAAGTCAATTATGTCCACAGATTGTGGATCTCGTTATTTTTTAAAGTTTTTCTTCCTCCTCTTGTGGAAAGAGCAATAAAATATTTAAGAAAACATAAATCAGTAACAATTTTATTGAAACAACATTGGAGAAATTTCACTATCTAATTTAGAAGTTAACTACTTAGATACGCGTTAACTTGTGATATTATGCATTTTACCAGATTTTACGCTTTCAGATATGTACTTATGCATGTATCTCGCAATACACGAGGTCAATTTAAGGGCAATTTATTCTAAATACATAAAATCCAAGTGGATTAACATATATTTGAAAGGGAAAATGCACAAGTACCCCCTCAACCTATGCCCGAAATCTCAGAGACACACTTATACTATACTAAGGTCCTATTACCCCCTGAACTTATTTTATTAATAATTTTTTACCCCTTTTTAGCCTACGTGGCACTATCTTGTGGGCCCAACGATGGTTGACTTTTTTTTCAAACTAGTGCCACGTAGGCTAAAAAGGAGTAAAAAATTACTTATAAAATAAGTTCAGGGGGGTAATAGGACCTTAGTATAGTATAAGTGTGTCTCTGAGATTTCGGGCATAGATTGAGGGGGTACTTGGGCATTATCCCTATTTGAAATACATAAATAAATTTGTCTTATCTCCTTTCATCTTGTTTTCATATATGATATCCTAAATACATGTGAATCACATTAAGTATATACAACATGCATATATTTTATATTTGTATTGAAAAATCCAGTAATTACGTAAGAAAAAAGGATTTGGGAAATCATCAATAGAGTATATTGTTCCTCTGTAATAAATTATTTTTTAGAAAAGCTTTGCCCTTTTGATGAAGGGACGTTCAAATCCTTTAAATATTTATAAATTTTAAATCCTGAATTCATCGAGCCATGAATGTCCTTTCCTTATTGGCACAGCAAAACACCTACTTTTCCGTAGAAATCATTTTCTAAAAGTCTACAATCACATGTACCATTTTCCTAGTCTTTTATCACCAAACTTATCAATAAGGACTTGGTTTTCCCTGCTGAAATAATAAATAATATGTAGCGGTCAAAAATAAGATTTACATGATTTGTTTCAACGAGAAAAGGAATTTAAAACTTAAAAAGGGAAATTTTTATATTTAGCTATTCAAAAATAGCTTAATTATGCTTTATAATTATAGTTTGCTAATTACAATTCATAGCTACATGTTTGAGGAAGGAGAGAGGGGAGCGAGATTGGGAGAAGGTGTAGAGAAGAGAGAGACAAGACAGAGAGCGGAGAGGAGCGAATTGTATACGTATATCTGTCGAATTATATATATATATATATATATATATATATATATATATATATATATATATATATATATATATATATATATATATATATATATATATATATATATATATATATATATATCCATCAAAATAATTGTATATACATAACTGGTATATACAAATGTCAAGCGACATTCCCAGAGGCGAGCCAGAGAGTGGAGAGAGTCGAACTGTATGTGTATATCTATCAAATAAATTATATGTATGTAACTGGTACACATATGTATTTGATATCTAACGAGCAAGATTTAGAGAATGAGAAGCGAGGTGAGAGATATTGGTAGAGGGAGAAGAGAGGTGAGCGAGAAAGAGCAGAGAGTGGAGAAAGGCTAACTGTATTTGTATACTTGTCATATACTTGTATATTTATGTGTATAGTTTCTATTTAATAATTTGTATTTGCATATGAATAAAAGAGGAGAGAGGCGAGAGAGAGAGGAAGAGAGGAGACAGGGAACACAAATATAACTAAAATTAAATTGTTAGTCGTAATTAATTCAAACTATAGCTATGCTAGCTAATTAACTAGTATATGTTTGTTAATCCGCATAATTTTTCCTTAAAAAAGAAACACGACCCAACTTAATCCAAGTAAACGTCATATAAGCCTCATTTGTTCTCATTAAGCTTAAGAGGTCTGAATCTGAATGTACATTTGAATATTGAGATTAGCATTAAGATTAAGATGTCATGATCTGAAAGCTAGTCTGAATATTAAGATGTACTTTCTAGGTCTGAACACTAAATCATTAAGATTGTTTGTTTTCAATATTTGAATGTGCATGATATTTTTTTAAAAATAGTGATTAACACTATATCAAGAAAGTTATAATCCAAACCAAAAATACTTCTTCCAAAAAATTGTTTCAGGGATAAGATTATAACCCACCCCTAAAAAAAAGATTTATTTGTTTTCTCAAACAATTTTTTTCTCAAGAAACAAAGATAACTTCTTCCAAAGACGTTTGACAGCAAACGAATTGAGACAAGAAGAGTTCTTCATAAATATGAATTCCCCCAAGAATATTGTATATATATAAAATATTATAGGGATAATGCACTTGTACACCTCAACCTATGTACGAAATCTCAGAGACACACTTATACTATACTAAGGTCCTATAATCCCCCTGAACTTATTTTATTAATAATTTTCTACCCTTTTTCGGCCTACATGACGCTATCTTGTGGCCCAACGCTGGTTAACTTTTTTCTATAAGCTAGTGGCACGTAGGACGAAAAGGGATAGAAAATTACTTATAAAATAAGTTCGGGGGGTAATAGTATAGTATAAGTGCGTCTCTGGAATTTAGGGCATAGGTTGAGGGGATACTCGTGCCTTTTTCCTAATATTATATAAATACTTGTAAAATATTATGAAAACTTATTTATTGTAACGAAAAAAATGGTATTTGGTTGAAAATTGAGAGGAAGAAACTTGAAAGTTGTCCAAAATAGAAGCAAGGAAGAAGATAATTTGTTTATGAAAGAACTCTTATTATTTTAATAGAGTCTGGGTATTAAGACTCCATTATAGATCTGATTCATTCAGACTCATTAAAATCCATTAAGAAATTTTTTTTATATAAAAAAGGAAACAAATGTACTTAATGGAATGAATTTTAATAATTGAGATTTAGACCAAAAAATTAAACGCACTTAATGGGCTGAATTTGAATGATTAAGATTCATACCCCCATTAAGTACAAACAAATGAGACCTTGATTACTCCCTCTGTCCACAATAGTTTGGTAGGTATACCAAGATTAATTGTCAATTTAAATAATGAAATAATGCACAAGTACCCCTCAACCTATGCCTGAAATCTCAGAGACACTTATACTATACTAAGGTCCTATTACCCCCTGAACTTATTTTATTAATAATTTCTACCCTTTTTACGTACGTGGCACTATCTTGTGGGTTCAAAGCTGTTTGACTTTTTTTCTCAAGCTAGTGTAACGTAGGCCGAAAAGGGGTAGAAAATTACTTATAAAATAAGTTCAGAGGGGTAATAGGACCTTAGTATAGTATAAGTGTGTCTCTGGATTTCGGGCATAGGTTGAAGGGGTACTTGTGCATTTTTTCTTAAATAATCAAGAAACAATTAGTCACTTTTTTCTCCAAATTTTCCCTTAAATAATCAAGAAACAATTAGTCTTTTTTTTCCAAATTTTCCCTTAATGATAGTGTAGTTCAATTGAAATGTTATGTAAACTTTTGATATTCTTGGAATAGTAAAATTATATTATTCAAATTATACTTTGTATTAAATTTTTCTTGAGGAGTGTGTGCATGACCTTATCATGACAAATAATTGTGGATGGAAGGAGTAACTTATCTTATTTTCTCATGATCCTCATTCAAAAAAGCAGATATGACAAAAAGAAGTTTTTCTCGTGGTGTAGTTCTTGTATTAGATTTGCCTTTTTACAAAATTTAGGGCATTTCTTTTCAAAATAAAAGTAAAAGTCGACAAGTAATTCTTCTTGTTTTGTGATCTTTGATCCATGGTTTAAATCTAATGTCAGATTCAGGATAATAATACTTTATGCTATTAAATATTTCCTTTTGAACAATACTGTATGGACAAAATTAGCCCCAAATGTAACATTCTCTGAATAGGTGGAAAATTTTCACTATAAATACCTAGCTATAGTAATATCTCTTCACTACAATTCATACAACAAACTTACACATTAAATTTTCTAATTAAATCCATCAGCATGAATACCAAACTAATTCTAGCCCTCATGTTTTGCTTCCTCCTCATTGCTTCCAATGGTGAGCCACTTTGCAAGTGTGTCAAAAGACTTAATTTTATTTGTTACCATATTTCTAGTTGATCGCGTTAAGTTATATACTCTGATAGTATAATTAAGAATTTATGTTGTTATGTAGTACAATTTTAACTTTGTAATGACATATCATCACTTTATTTTTTTCTACAAACTTTAGTCTATAGTATACACGATGATTAAAAAATAACTAGAATATCATACTACTATATTTCCTAATTCAACATTTTAAAAGTCCTTCACCACTATACTCGTATTTTATACAATTTACACGTTATAAAATTGAACCCTTTCTTAGCTCCGCCTTTGATCCTAGTATAAACTCATGTTAACTCTTCTATTATGCAGAGATGCAAGTTGGAGAAGCAAAAGTATGTCAAAGGCGGAGCAAGACATGGTCAGGGATGTGTATTAACACAGGTAATTGTAGCCGTCAATGCAAGCAACAAGAGGATGCTCGTTTTGGAGCTTGTCACAGAAGTGGCTTTGGATTTGCTTGCTTTTGCTATTTCAAATGCTAAATCATTTCTAAGAGTGTTGCTATCAAATATGTAACAATGTTGTGTTCTATTGTTTTAATAAAGACGTCCAACTTACTAAAATTGGATGTACTCCTAGTAATGTTTGTGTGTCCAATTTATCGTATTGTATCGTATTGCAATGTATGTGTTGTATTGTTGTGATGAATATAATGTTTGAATAGATTGTACTGTTTCCTGTCTTTGTTGGTAAAATTTATATTATTACTTAGTATAAATTTGTAATAAGTATGGATACTTCATGTCACTATTACTTTACATCTTCATATCCTCTCCCTATAACAATAAACATCTGCTATTTGAAGATAAAGAAAGTTGATGATATGGATCGAATAGGTTTATAAAACAAGTTGAACAACGTGTTAACTGTTATAAAGTTGGAATTGGAATGACACTAGGCCTAGGCCTGAGCTACTAAATACTAATTATATGTCAATTAACAGTTTGTTGACTTGTTGTGTTTTATACTAGCCGAAGTCGACTAGAATAAGTTATTATAATTATAGTGATAGTAAACCTATACTTAATACTCATGTAAATTTTTATATGCTAAGACTCTCTGTCTATATAAGAAGCATGTACTCGACAGTTGTAATAATCAATACAATTCTTGGTTTGTCTAAATCTACACCTGGGGCAAGTCATAATAATATAATGCTATGTCCGATACTCAAAACAAGATTAACAAATTATTTTACCCATTGAACTTTTACTTTTATTTTTTCTAACTCAAGGTCAGGGTCTCTCTATTAAGGTATTTAGGGGTCGTTGGTAGGGAGTATACGAAAAATAAGTCATATATTATGTATGGTATACTGTTTAGTACTATATTTGGTAGGAATTTGAGTTTATGTATGATTAATCCATATATTAGTTATACACCTTACATGGTATTATATGATGTATTATTAATTTCTTCCACTTGGAGGTGTTAGTAATACATTAGATATAATACCATGAGATAAGTCTATGTAAAATAAAAATATCATTTTAATTATTTTCTTGATTTTAAGCTTTATATTTGTACCAGTAAAATTATTTAAGTAAACTAGATTACAAATTATTTAGAGAGAGTTGTTTGAAGTAATTTCCCTAGATAATCATCTCATGTTTGGAAATTACCTAGAAATATCACTTATGTTTGTTTTAGGATTACAATATCACCCAACTTTATCTATTTTCATCAAACTATACTTGACATAAAAGAATACATTATCTCTCTCCTATTAGGATGTCATTTCACATTATTTATTTTTTTATTATTTAAAAAAATATGCTTTAAACCTATTTAATCATTAGGTTGCAATATGTTTTTTTTAAAATATTGTTCTATTTATGTTTTTTGAAAATGTTTTGTTTTTAGATATATAAAGATAAATTTTAAAAATGAATGAAAAAAAGTACCCATTTCTACAACTAACTAGTAATGGACTATTTTAATCATTTTTTGAAAATAAGTTTTTTAATTTTTTAAAGATAATTATTATTTTTTACTATAAGTTTTTTAATTAATTTTTTTTATGGTTCACTTTTTCTTCTCCTATCTAGATAGATATTTCTACATTCCATTTTCCTATAATAGCCATTACTGTTTTTATTAAAAAAAAATAGTTCAATTTCATTTTTTTCCTTTAAAATTGAAATTAGAGGCATTTAAAAATCATCCATTTTATGTCGTTACATTTTTTTTTAACAAAAGAACTTTTATTTTCTATTTAAAATAGCTATATAAAAATTCTTATTTTTTTTATTGTATTTTTAGAACATATTTAAAATGTTTTTTGAAAAATTAAAATTCTTGAATATTTGTTTGTGTTGACATGTGATACTTTTTACTTCTCCTATTATATATGGATAGAATATTTTTTAAAAAAAAAATAGACAAACCCACATATTATACCCAGTAAAAAAAATTATAGTAATAACTGTAATATGAGCTCCACCGGTTTATCAAGAAAATATGTGGGTTCCTCCGGTTCTTTAGAAGAATTACAAAAATATTAATAATAAGTTAAAATTGTGACAGGGCACCCTAATATGAGAGAAATAATTAAAATTGTGACAGGGCACCCTAATATGAGAGAAATAATGTATTTTTTGTGTCAAGTATATTTTGAGAAAAATAGGCAAAGTTGGGTGATTTTGTAGTCCTAAAACAAACATAAGTGATATTCCTAGATAATTTCTTAAACATGAGTAACTATCTAAGGAAATTACTCAGTTGTTTGTTACTAAATACATCCAATACAAATCAATACAATATTTCAAATGTGGGTTGTTTAACATTTACTAATTAAGAAGACAAATATATCACCACGTGGCATTTGTGATCTTAATTGAATGTATTATTCACTAAATCAATACAATACAAGCCGCGTATGTGTGATTTTCTAATTATATGTATCTTGAACAATTTATAAAAGTGCATACATATCAAAACTACAACTTGCAATTTATATGTGTAAATGTAGATGGTTTATACAATTTTACTATTGTTTAGTATCATTTCGATTTTAAATTAGATGTTTTATCTTTTTAAAATTGAAAATTGTCATTTTATGAGCGATCAATTTATTAAGATGACAATTATTTATTCTCAAATAATTTAAGAGCAAAAATAGCAAACATGACAAAAAAATTGTTCTTCCCCTATCTAGTTAGAAAAAAAATTAAAAAAAATAATATTGTCCGATCATCTACCTTGACCCAATTACATAATAAATCAATGATATAATTGAAAGAAACTTTTTAATCCAAACACAAGATAAGCAAACACTTGATAAAAATAAATCCTGAATTCCTCAACTACTAATCCCACTAAGAATTAAAATTTACTATATTAATTTTTAGTCATACATAAATTTCAAACAAAAAATGTTAATATAATCACAATATTAGACTATAATTATAAGGACCCTACATAATTAAACTACTTAGCTCTGCTCTATGCATTTACCCTTTAGGTTTTACTTTTAGTATTACTTTAATCTTTAGGTTCATAACATCAAAATCCAAAGAATTAAGACTTGCAACGGCTAGGGTTTGCAATGACGATGACAAGGGTTAGGCAACCACTAAGGTTGTGAATTGTGAGTATTTGTTATACTTTAACTATAAGCAAAATAAATTCAATCAATGACTAATTTGATTTCTCTCTTTTTATTTCGCGTTAATTTATTGGACAAGTTATGTATTTATTTCGAAAACAATTGTTTAATTGATTAAATCGAAAAGCAAATCGTTAAAAAATTAAAAAATTGATAAATCAAAACCGATAACAAATATCTTAATAATTTTGTTATCAATTTAGCAAATTTAAAACTAAAAATCAATAAATTTAATCATTAATACTTATAAGCAAATTGAACAGATCGATATACACCCTACTTATATTATTAATCCTCGTACCAACAACCCCTCCTCATCCACTAGCTGTTGTTGTGGCATTTTTGGGAAATGTGTTGTCCCAAAATATTTATAACGATTCCTCTTTCAAATATGATATAATCAAGGACATAATTAAAAATGTTGCATGACTAAATTGCTTTCTTTAATTAATGGACAGGATTAAAAAAAAAAATTCATCTTTGAATAAGAGGATTAGGGTGTTAGAAAATCAGAAATTTTAAATATGAACATGAGTACTTGCTTAAGCTACAACGGACAACAAAGTCAAACAACTAAAGAAATTATTCTTGAAAAACTAAAACAAACAATTTCAGAATTTGAACATGATTAAATATTAATGCAATTTTAGAGATAACATTTAGTAAATAGTAATCAAAGTCAAATTATGCCGCAGATTGTGGATCTTATTTATTTTTTTAGTTTTCTTACTCTTCTTGTGGAAAAAGCAATAAATTATATTTAAGATGTAACAATTTTATTGAAGCAAAATAGCAAGAGTAGAATTGTAAAGAAAATGTTATAAATTGTCTTTTATTTATAGTAATAGGTTTAAAATGGATTTCTAATATATACTTATCGATTTTAGTTCTTTAATTATATTCATAAACTTATCAATTGTGGCCTTTATCTATTTTTAACATAAACAACTTAGATTTATATTAACGAAACTCATGCTCCATGAAATTAAATTCTTGACCCATTTTTTAAGTTGTTTTTCTTTTCCTGCTGTTTTTTTTTTTCAAATTATTCTGAGATAGAAGTATTGAAAACACATCTGAATTTGGTGTAAATTATTAGTTTCGTTTTCGAACTATTGAAAGCTTCAAAAATATCCATATACTTGACTAACGAAATTTAGATACAGTAAAACCTCACTAACTTAATACTCGATAAATTGATAATCTCTGTAAAACAATATTTCCCTTCGGACAATTTAGTGAAATATGATTTTATTGTGTTTTGTATTTTGTTAAAATTTAAATTCAGTTGAAGTTAACTTTTTTTATTGCATTCAAAAGTTTAGGTATTGTCTTTTCGAACTGTACTATAAAATTATGAGTTCTAGATGCAATAAATATTCCTTACATATATCTGGTTCCAAGGGTAAAACTATATTACAATTAATCATACAATATACATTGTACTTTATGTAAAACAAATTTTTAATATGAACTCAATAAATATGATAGATAATTTAGAAAGACACAAATTTTGATGTATTTATTATACTTTATATACGATAAGTTTATTTATCTATGTGAATTCAATAAATATGAGATATAAATTAGTAAGATACCATGATTTTGATGTAATTAAAAATCAAAATTGACCTTTATTGAATCTCAAAACACTCTTTAAATTAATACATATTAATTTAGCGATTAAATAATATCACTACAAAATATTAATATTTCATAATTTCACCTGTTGACACCAAATTTTGACCCTCGACAATGTAAATTAATTTACGAACTTCTTAATTTAAATGATTTGAAATAATTAACCTCTAAAGTTTGAAATGGTTGTCACGTTATTTTTAATTAATTTTACCATTTATGTTTTCTATAAGTAGCATATATATATATATATGTGTGTGTTTTATATGATAATTAATATACTATACAAGTATTCAAAAATTATCTCCAAAAAAAAGAATTTTAGCTTTGCTTAGTACTTTGTTAAGATTTTTTGTCCAAATCAGTAGATTATATCTTAAGTTACTTTTTAGCTAGATTTATTATTTTATCGCGTTAAAATTTAAGAACTCATTAATTAACTTTTAGTGGATCCATCTTATTTAAATTTTGGCTTTATTTGCGAATTATGTTACTTCATCTTAAAGATAGTTTTGGGCCATTTTATAATTTGAGTCCATTCCTTTGTGATTTTTCCATGATACGTTGTAGTGCATGGTTGGTTGGCATGAAATCATATTTATTAAGATGGTTAGGTTGCTTAGCTCTAAGTGTTGAATGCCTTGAATAGGACCCGTTACAACAGAAAGGCCTGGGGGTTCGGGGGGGCGGAGACGCCCCCGGCCCGACGGTATACAATGTTGTTGTATTGGGCCCTTAATTATCTATCAATTCTGTATGTTGGGCCCAAGCCTGTTAGGGCGTAGCTTAGCACTATATATAGACGCTAGGGCAAACCCTATTCTGTAATTTCTGTTCTTGCCTCTCCATAATAAAACTGCTCCCCCTCTTCCCGTGGACGTAGCCAATTTATTGGTGAACCACGTAAATCTGTTGTTTTGTTTTTCGCGTTTATATTTTCTCGTATTATATCGAATTCCGCATAACACTAAGTATATTTGATCGTGTGTGTTTGATGTCCCATTTAATTTTATTCGGGATAAGTGAACATTGACTTGAACAATTTTTCATGTAAATCATAATATATTATGTTGCACAGTGTTGTATAGTATGATTCTTTATTTGTCTTTAGACTTTTTATGAGACTTACTTTCATGTATTCTTTCAATGTAAAATTTGACATCGAGTTCACCTTGTACTCTCACTTTCCCTCGCTTTGCAATTTTTGAGAGAGCCACTAAGGCTCGAATCCTCTACCAAGTCAACCATCCGTTTATTCAGCGCACAGGTTTTGGAGTTGGAAAGATCCAAAAATCCAAGGAGTTGAAGGCTTGAGCTAAATGCTCCAATCACAAGTCTTGTATTTTGTTCTTTTGGGCCTAAGCCCTCGTCATTTTTGTATTATTGTTTATTATCTTGTTTAGTTTAGAACATGTACAAAGAAAATGAGTCCAAATACCAGTCAAGGCGAACAGAATTCGAATTTGGACCCAAATTTCTCTCCTTCCCTCTCTATACATGCTTACTTGTTTAGTTACCTGCTTTATTTGTTAGTTAGTCTTAAGTTAAGTAACTTCCAAATTCTCGCAAATGTCGTTTTGTTTTAACAACTTAAAAGTAAATCAAGTTTAAGTAGTTTTCAAAATAATTACTTCAAGTTAGGTATTTCACTTAGTTAAAAGTTAGACATTAATTTTCAAATAGTTCTAAGGATTAATTTTATCGCAATTTCAAGTCTTAGCCAAATAGTTAGTTGTCGGATAACCGCATGTTAGCAGAGCATCTTAAGTGCTTTTCCAAAACCTTCCTAAGATGTTAATATGAATCCCCGAACCCCCCTAAAAATGTTTTCAATTGATTTTTTTTGTTTAAGTCTTTTGGAAAAGTTGTTTTTCTTGATTTTTTTTTTTAAAATTAAATGGCGACTCTTAAAATTCGAAAATTCTTGAAAAAATTATTTTCCGCGTTTAAACATCACCTGTACTAATTTTAGTGAGATTTTACTGTACATTCTCGATCGATCTGCCACATTACATAGCAAATAGTCTAAAACTCTTGTTGGAGCATGTGACTCTTAATAAAAAAAACCAAGGGAAGTGTTCAAAACACTCCTAAAATTGATGAGAATTTAGGGGTGTATTTACTCATGTTGCATGATCAGACGTGCATTTGAGTTCAATTAGTAAAGTAAAGGGATATTTTTAAGGTTGTCAATAATTCAGGGATAAACTAATAATTCACACCAAGTTTAGGGTGTTTTCAGTACCTCTCTCTTTTTCTTACAACGGAAAAGGGTGTAAAATACTCTCGAAGTATTGGAAATGGTACAAAACTGTCCTCCATCCTCCTATTGGCTCGAAAATACCCTTCTTATCCACCTATTGGCTCCAAATACCCTTGTCATCCACTTTTGATTTCAAAATTGACCATTTATTTAATGGTTTTGAATTTAAACTATTTAAATATATTTTTAATTACTTGACGCTCAACTATTGGTTATAATTTAATTTATTAATATCATTTATAAATCAATCACTGCCCACTCATTAATAATTAAACTCCACCCAATTAATAAATCAATTCAAATATTAAAATCGCCCTAAGAACAACTAAAACACGACGAAATTACATATTCCTAAAAATGACATCCAAAATAATCTGAGTCTGAATCGAAGCCCCAATTAAATTTATGTTGAGCCGCTTATTTAGAAGGATACTTTCAATAGGATTCTCTTTCAAGCTTGAATTATAAATTTATGATTAAAGGTAAAGAAATAGTACATTTTCCAAATTAATTCATGCACTTTTTTTAATAGAATTTTATAAATATTTAGGATTTCTTTTAAATATTAAAACTTTAATGTATTTTTTTTAAAAAAAATCTATTAATTAACATCACATAATTGAGATGAAGGAATAATTAAGATCAACATAGTCGAATTTTAAGTCTATCGATAATTTTTATTTAGAAACTTGAATTGTAATATGTTTTGATTGAGGACTTGAATGTATGATAAATGTACTTCTATAGACATTTTCGCCTCAGTAGTTTTTCTGTTGTTGCATTAGTAACGGGCGAGCTTATTAATTGGGTGGGGTTTAATTAGTAATGGGTGGGTAGTGTATTGATTTATAAATTATATTAATAAGTTAAATTATAACAAATAGTTGAGCGCCACATATTTTAAAAGATATTTAAATAGTTTAAATTTAAAATCGTTAAATAAGTGGTCAATTTTGAACTCAAAAGTGGATGAAAAAGGTATTTTGGAGTCAATAGGTGGGTGGAAGGGTATTTTGAAGTCAATAGATGGATGAAGGGTAGTTTTGTATCATTTATAATACTTCAAGGGTATTTTAAACCTTTTTCCGTTCTTATAAAAAAAAAAGTATAACCTCAATATAATGTGATTCAAAATAAAACTCACGAGGGAAAAAGATAGAATTTCTAATTTTATCCAACAGAGGATAAAAAAACATATTACTATTGTTAATGGCTTGAATATACCAAAATTTATGATAAAAAAAATTAAATACTAATTAACATCATACACACGTGTAAACCGCGTACTCTGAACTAGTAAATATAAACAGAGAACTGATCTCAACAATTTTCTATATGCATAAACGTTACCAAATTTTTCATTACAACTTTTATTAATATTGTAGATGCATATACTATAGTTTGAGGACACTGAGTAAACATATACACTTTTATATTTTATATAAAAGGGCCTCTACGTAGTAATGAACTTAGATTTGAAAGATTTTTGTTGTTATTTTGGTGACAATTTGGGCTAGTGATTTTGTTAGCCACAAAAGAAACATACACAAGCAAGTTGTTGGCAAGCTCCACCTAGAGCCCCTTCTTGACTTCTACATTGGATTGAACAATTATCACTCTTGAAACACCAACCTCTCCATGTGCCACTATACCTCATGCAACTCATATCATCACCCTTCACAAGTTGCATTTGCATCTCTAACAAAGAGAAAAATATAATTAAAGAAATCAAATTGATAAATTAAATAAGATTTTTCCTTTAAATTATTATTTTAATCCCCATTCTGGTACTTAACATTCGAGTAATTCCTTCAGGTCAAATTAAAGGGACTTTATTCGAAGATATATATTTCAGAAAATATTTCTTGAAGTATTTTTTTTTCATTATTCTAAAAATAATTTTTTATTTTTACTTTTCACTTTTAACATATCAAAAAAAAATTCTATTTCACCCCTCAACATTAACTATTCATTTTCCCATTTTCAAGAACTAAAATTATTAATTGATTAATTCAGTACTGTGATAAAATACTTATATTAATCATATTTTCTTAAGAGAAGTGCAAAATTCAAAGAAAACAAGTAAAGATGAACGAGTATAATGGCTGATAACAAAATAATATTGATTTTTTTAAAAAAATGATATGAAGGAAAAAAAAGATGGATAAACAAACCTAATGATACAAAGATGAATAACAAGCACAAAAGGAGGAGAGGAACTTTTGATCCAACCATCTCTTCTTGTTCTAACTTCTATTAATTGATGATGCTCTCCATATTTTTATAGTGGAAAAACATATATTATGATGTTAAATAAATTAGGGAATGAAGGGGCATTATCCATTTAATGATACTTCCAAGAATATTAATATTGAAGTTCCCTTCATAATTTTCAATTTGCATAGTACTTAGACATTTTTGTTCGTTTAGTTTGTCCATGGTACAAAATGGTCGGAAGGTACATAAATGATTTCTCTATTAAGTGTGTATTTGGTACGAACGAAAATATTTTTTTAGAAAACAAGTTTTAACTTATTTTATCATGTTTAGTTACTGAATGAAAAATATTTTCCAGAAAATATCTTTTATATTTAACCTGCGACTAGAAAATACTGTAGAAAAATATTTTCTGATCCGAAAATTCAAATACCTATATCTATAGTGCCAAAGCCATGCTTGACTATTCAAATTTGTTGAAAAATACTAAAAATTAGTAGATCCAATATTTTGCATATTAAACGGAAAAAACTTATTTGCTGTCATTTAGCAAATAACTAAGCCATAAAAAATTTTTAAACTGTCACATGTTTCCTAGTTTGGAAATAACAATTATATACCCTTAAAACTATAAAAAAGAAACTAACCTAATTAATTAACATCTAAAAAAGTTTTCCTCCATTAAAACACTCATAAAGTTTGAACTCAAATTTAATTACGAATTATTTTAGCCTCAATTATCTTAATGACTATACATTGTAAACATGAATTTTTGACAATGTTGAGAATTTCATGATCGGATGACAATCTCATAAGTGTGTCATATAACTCAAAAAGATATTACAAAATTATATAAAAAAAAGTTAAAAATAATAAGACTTTAATTTATTTAAAATATATATATAAAATTTCAATCATATTTTAAAAGGTACTTGTGTCTTGTCCCAATAATCTATCAAATGGACAGTAAGGAAAAAATGGACAAAAACATAAAGGTGAACGTAACATAAATGGGCATTAATTAAGAAAAAGCTTTAAAATATGGACAAGAACATAAATCTAAACAAACACCAATTGAACAAAATGTTGATTGAGTTATTGTTGACTTTTTCTTTTCATATTAACTTTAAATTCAAATAATATATCAGCAAGTATTTTTCCTACTTCAATTAAAAAATTATTAAAAAATAAAAATATTCTTTACTTTATAAAAAAAAATTATAGTCATTTTTAAATAAAAATTAATGACGTGGTTATTATAACCTTACAAATATGAACTATAAATTATCAGCTTAAAACTATATGGGCTAATTATATTTTATTGATAAAAAGAGATTAAGAAAGAAAAAAAATATATCACCTTCCACTTTATATTAGTAAAAAAAATAAAAAGAAAAAAAGAAAGTAATTTTATATATATATATATATATATATATATATATATATATATATATATATATATATATATATATATATATATATATATATATTATTAAAAAATAATGTGTTTTTTAGAAAGAACTAATATGTTTAATTGAAAAAGAATATTTTTGATCAAAAAATAAAAGGAAAATTGTGGAGAATGACAAATTAAGGAAGATACTTAAATTAAATAAAGGGCAACTTTCACATATAACAAACAAAAAAATCATATTTGTATGCTGTAACAAATTTGCATAATTGCGCTCCGTAGCAAACATAAAACTGTATAATTCGCTATACATATACAATTGTATAATTCGCTGGCCTATTTCGCTGCAATTGTATAATTTGCTTTGCATACACTTGAATCGAATTAAAATGTATGTATATTGCATAATTATAAGTGTATAGCAAGAAGATATATGTTTTTCTCGCTTTATACAAAAACAGAAACACAATATATACACTTCTATTGTATAAAGCTAGACAAAATTGTATTTCACTGCAGTTGTATAATTCACAATTGTATAATTCGTTGGCCTTTTTCTCTGCAATATTGGAAGTAAAATGTTTGTAAATTGTATAATTAAGTGTATAGCACGAAGATATATATTTTTGCATGTGTATATACAATTTTCTCTCGCTTTATATAAAACAGAAACATAATTATACACTTCTGTGTATAAAGCGAGAGAGGCGAGCGAGAACAGAGAGTGGCGAGCGAGATTTTTGGGAGAGAGACGCTGGCAAATTTTAGCTAACATTTGCTATGGAGTATAATTAAATCAAACCCTAGCTATTCCATTTATTTTAGATTATAGTTTGCTATTATATACAATTTTCCCTTAAATAAACCCCTTTCAGTTATTCCTTTTAAAGGGCAAATGCTCCGTAAGTTTGCTATACCAGGTCCCACCATTTTGTATAAAAATATTTCTCCAAAACATAACCCTCTTCTTTTCTCTTTCCACGCTTTTTATACAATTTTTTCATCTTCATTCAATTTCTCCATAATTTTCTCCACAATTGCAATTTCAAACTACCAACTTCTTCTAGCACGCACGTCACCGCGATTTTTCAAACTATTTCAAAAATTTCAAGGTACCGCCAAAAACTCATCTCACGTTATCAATTTTTGTTCATTTTTTTTGAATTTCCTAAAACTACTTTTTCACTTCACTTGGTAATCCCTTCAGAATTTTGGTTCAATCAATGGATGCTCAATCTCCATCGAAGAGATTCACAAGAGGTATATCATTGCATGTTGAAAATGATATTGAACACCCATCGTTTTCATTGGGTCTAACCAGTGGTTTATTTAAAAAATACCATCATTTGTTTAAAAATGAGAGAAATTGACTAAATTTCGAAAAATCAATTAATCTTATTATTTAAGAAAAATCAACTTTCCAAATTCGGAGTCGCCACTTGATTTTTGATAAAATCAAGAAAAATTTCAAAAGATTTAAAAACAAGCAAAATCGATTGAAAAGGGTTCGAAGTTCAATGTACATACCGAGAAGGTATTAGGCCCTCGGGATGCCCGCTAACTTGCGGTTGACCGGCGATTTGACTGAGATGACTTTAATATACTTTTTTTAAAAAAAAAAATTAACTTAGTAAAAAAAAAAATTGTTTTGATATATTCTTTAATTTTTAAAGTTTTTGTTTCTTACTACTTCTACAAGAAAAGCATTTAAAGGAGAAACTTAAAGAAAATGGTGATAAATTGAAACAAAAATAAGCATATAAAGTGGTAAATTTTAAAAAAATGAAGATTGGCTACCCTTTGGAGATTATTAAAATTCTACCACACATTAGTTAATTCAAGCAAATAATAGATAAAGAGGAGAAAGATAAAAAAAATTTGAACTTGGGCCTCATTTCCCAAATTCATTCCATTGGGCTTTAGCCCACCTGTCCTATCTAATTTCAAATGTGGACTTGGGCCCTTTCAACAAATTAAAAATTCTGCAAAAACATTCCGGCCGCTTGGGCCTGTTAAAAAATTGCTAAAGGGCCCCGGCCCAATCCTGAAAAAGAATCATAAAGGATATACACAAATGTATACATGCTGTATACAGCATATATTTGACCCGTTTGGACCTCTTGAGCCTTGTACCTGTTTGAATATATATTTTCCGCTACTTTTCCCTGTATTGACCTTCGTATTTGTACCTGTATCATTTTTTAAAACTTACTTAACAAGTGTATAGCGTCGCCCGATAATGTATACTAATGTATACGGGCTGCACCCTACGTCCGCATTATTTTCCTAATCCCGAATTTTGATTAAAACAAGCGTCCCTGTTTGTTCCTCCGCCAATCATATTTTTTAAGCATATATAAAGTATATCGTTCTTGTATATCTATGTATACAGGATGTATATCCGCCTGTTTCTCAACTTTCGGAAGTTGAAAACCCCTTTTCAAGAGTGTAATTTCCCTGTAGTCAACTCAATTTTTGAGTTTAGGCCTCCTGTAGATTTTTGACCTGTATCACAGTGTATATATTATGTATAAATCAGATACACAGCTTCAAAACAAAATGCAGCCAAATGCCTGCAATCTGCCACTTCCAGCAGCTCTCCAGTGCCGTATTTCGACCTGTAAATGGGTCTTAAGACCTCCTAGACTGGAAAAGGGCTGACTCAAGGATCTTTCAACTCGGAGAAATGTGGGAGTGGGGTCCGAAATGGACTCGAATCGATGTCACATGTAAAAAAAACAAAGAAAAAGGATTAACAACAGCCACTAAAATTATCATTAAAACAAGATCCTCAATGAAGCAAGCATTAGGCAAGAACGGATTCCTTAAATTTTAGACATACATAAGCATTTAAAACTACAGCAAACCCAAAGAATAGCGATAGGCAACACGGAATCAAAGCTTAAAGAGGTGGCTTCATTATGCCAAAGGTAGCAACAACACATAATTATTTGTAACTAAAGTATGCCAGAAACAAGGAAACTCATGCTTTATCCTCATAAACTACTTAGGGGAAGAGGAAAACTCATTCATGTTCAGCAAACCCCCTTAGACATTATTGTACCATGGAGAATTTCCAACCTAAACAAGATAGAGGCTTCGAAACAGGCCAGCAATCGTTCAAACGGTGGCTCCAAAACGGAACGAAGTCAAAACCAACACAATAAGGTCTACGCCATGACAAACTCGTAACAATAGAAAGTCGACATAAGACGAACAACATAACGAAACAGAACTATAATACATGATACTTCACAGACTCGAACCAAAACCAACAAATAGACAGCCTATATTCACAGCAACAGGCTTTGCATGCTCACAGTCGAATTTTTAACAGATGTTGATCCAAACAAATCAGGAAAAAACCAGCAGATTATCAGCAGCAACTCACAGAGTACCAAAGCGACAAAAGAGACTACTTCGAAACGGAAGAAACGAGGGGTAGTAAGAGACAGGAGAAGGTTACCTTTTCGAGAGCAGCGACCGGAACAACGTCGAGCAGCAGACGATGACGACTTCCACACGCGAACCACGGCTGGACGTTTCAACAAGAATCCGCAGTCGAGCACACCGCGACGCAACAGAATGTTTATCTAGATTTTATCCGTTCCCTCTGTTCTTCGGAAACCAACAGTGAGGCGAAAGGAATTTTAAACCTCAAAAAAAAATTTCAACCCAAAATCTCAAACCCTCTGTAGCTTCTTTAGTTTAAGTGACAATAGAGAAAAAAAAAGAACTCCAGCCAACGATTTCTCAACCTTCAAAATCTCTCCAAATTTCTAACGATTTTCGACTCCGAAAATTCCCAACCCCCCCTTGTTGCTGCTAGAACAGGGGTTTAAATAGGAAAAACGACGAGGGTTTTCGAGGGGAGGGCTTGGCGTGGGGAGCAGGGTTGCGTGGGCGTTTGGGGGGAAGGGAATTTTGGTCGGTTTCGTTTTCTGGGGAACACGTGAGTTCTGTTCCTTGCTGGGGTTGTTTTCTTTTTTCTGGGTTTCTGGGGGACTTAAGGAGGAAGAAAGGGGAAAGTGGGTTTGGCTGGACTTAATTGGTTGAAGGATTTTTTTAGGCTAGAAAAGGAGTCGGCCTGGGGTTAAATTAAAGGGGGTAGATGGGGGCTAATAAGAACAAAAGTGGAGGGGCCCAAATTTGGTTCTTCCAAATTAAAAAGTAAAATGAGTTCAAATTAATAAATAGCCATTTGATTTAAGACAAAACGAGTTTGATATAAATTTATTAACGAGCATTATTTATTTAGTAATAAAAGTGATTCAAAAGTATAATTATAACTTAAATCAAACTAGTTTAACAAAACATTTAAATGTATATTTTGATGTTTTTTGAATAATCATAAGATATACTAATTATATACATAATTATGTAGAAAATATATTATCGAAAATTATGTTAACACGGATTCGAAGTAACATAAAATTCATGTATTATATATATATTATATTTTATTTTTTTTTTTTTAATTTTCGCAAGATTTATAAAACTACTTAACTTAAGTAATTTGGAAAACTTAGGAAGCTCGCTAATTAATTTATACCGACGCGGGTCAAAAATTGGGTGTCAACAACCAGAAATTTGAGGAGATTTCAGGTTCATTGTCTAGATCTACTACGATGCAAGAGATTAGATCCAAATTCAATAATGACCCAAGTAGATTTGTTGATGGAGGTGTGAAGAATCTTGTTGATGTTGTTACTGGGTCAAGTAAGAAAAGAAAACATAAAGCTGATGTTTATGCCGTTCATAATGATAAAAATGAAGTTGTTGCATCAAGGTCAATCGAGCATCATAAGGCATCTGTATAATCATTGTTGATGTATATGTTTAGATTTTATATTATATGTTTTGTTTTTGTGTTGATTCATGACATATACAATTGTGATTGTATAAATGTATAATCTATATTATTATATGATTTTGTGTTTCTGTTGATTCATGCCTTATACAATTCTGTTTGTATAAATGTATAATAAATTCTTGTATGTGTTTCTGTGCTTATACAATTGTTCTTGTATAAATGTATAATATCTTAATATCTTATACTGCCTAATTTACTGCCTCATTATACAATTGTGTGTATAAGTGTATAATTTATCTATATTTGTGTCTTAATTTTAGTATCATTTTTAGTAAAATTGTATATGCATTTTTTTCAGGTTGTTAAGTTTTTAGGTCAAAGAAAACCAACACGAATTCCACACATGCAGTGTTACACAAATATCGAAGTACTGAATGTTTTAGCTTCAAAGCTTACTGATTCACAATACAGGCACCAGGAAGACCAGTCAGGATTCATAAGGATTTCGATAGCAGTGAAATGGTTACAATTGATTAGAATCGTAGTACTAAATTTCTGTATTTTTGAATATGCAAAAGACATAACAACCTTTAATACTGTGAACTTCTATGTTTTTATATTTTAATATACTCGTTTGATCAATTAAGTCTTTCACTTCGTTATTTTTGTTAACACTTTAATACTTATACAAACTACATTATACAATATATATTTATACATTAATAGTATAAACCTATGTGTATATTTTACTTTATGTATTTTTTTGTATACAAAATGAGGATTATTCAATTTTCAATAAAACATAAATATACCAATTGCTTAAATGTATAAATATATGAGAACTCTTTATATTTTGAGTATATAAATATAACATTATTAGGATTATACAATTGTTCATAAATTTCAAATATACAAACAAACAAGCTTATACAATTTATATTTATACACTAACAGTATAAATCTAGGATTACGTTTATGTTGGATATTACATATACATTTCTAGGCTTATAAGATAGTTCATAATGTATACATATACATTCAACTTAAACAACAACATATAGTTACACAAATTAATTGTATAAATATCGACAATTTATACAATTGTTAATTCATTATGAACTATATAAGTATACAGTTAAGTATCTGTAAAATTTATACGAATTACAAAGTATAAATACACATTCATCTTAGACAACAACTTGTACAATTATGTATTTCCAAGCTTATGAACTGTAAAACTTACACAATTGTATATAAATGTTTAATTAAACTTATACGTAATGTATTTCTGTATATGATGTACAATATAGATACAAACTATAATTCATAATAGTAGCATGAAGACAAAATAAAGAACAATAATTAGCACAATTAATAGGACATAAAAACTTTATTCCATATTCAACATACTAACTCATACAGTTTAAACACATAGCACTTCAGAATAAAATTCAATTGTATATCAAATCAAATTTTACAATTCAATATAATCGTAAAAGCTTTTTAAACTTCTTGAGGTCTATGTCTACATGAATGGCGTATTGTGACCAGCATATCCACATGTGCTACACGTATGCTTCCCTTTTAGTCCAAGCAATTCACGTTTAGTTTTTGAACGAGGTTTATTTTTAGGACTTCCTGGAGATCTTTTGAATTTTGGAGGTCGGACTTCATCATACATTATGGATTCAGGTATCACAAATTCTGATAAGGAAGGCAATGGATAAATCGGTATCTCATAAATCTTCAAAACCGTTTTTGATTTATATAAATCTGAGCAATATCCATCGGCTACTAGACTTTTTCGCTTTAGTACAACCCAAGCATGTTCACAAGGAATTTATTTATATTGAAACTTTCCACAGATGCATGTTTTATTCTTTAAACAGATCATAAAACTCCTACTATCATCAGTCACATTGTATATATATTAGGTTGACGGTACAACCTGTTTCACACAAATAGATTAATGTATATATATAAGTCTATACAATTTTGTGTGTGTGTATGTGTATATACATATATATATATATATATATATATATATATATATATATATATATATATATATATATATATATATATATATATATATATATATATATATATATATATATATATATATATATATATAGATAGATAGATAGATAGATAGATAGATAGATAGATAATTCCCTTGCAGACACTAATGCAACATTTATACTCTCTGTAATGTTAGACGTCATAGCCCATCCCCGATGAGTTTCTGCATGACACCTTGACCACTTATCATATCCAGCTAGCTCCGAATAGTCTTTAACACCTACATCAACTTTTTCTACAGTATCCATCAGCCCATCAAACTCAACTTTGTTGCAAGTCTTTGTCATTGTATAAAACACATGACTTAGCTCCTTGGAGGCCTTCCTAAATTTCTTTTCTACATTACTCCATAAGTGCCACATACAAGCCTAATGTGACACATTTCTAAACACTTAAGTCAATGCCTTTATAATACTTTCATTTTATCTACATATTAATCTTTCACCATAAGCCTCTCTTAGTTGTTGAAAAAATTAAGACCAGGCTGCATCATTTTTCGAATCAATGATATCATATGCCAGTGAAAAAATGTGTCCTACATTTTAATTTATATACACATTAACATTCCAATAAAAAATTTATATTCAAAAATCAATGAATCATACCTGCTCCATCCGTTGTACTTGCAGCAACAAATGTTCCATTATACGGTCCTCTTAGGTGACTTCCATCCACAATCATTACAGGCCTGCAACGTTCAAAGCCTTGTATAAAACTATTCAATGCAACAAAAACATACAATAATTCATTTTTTTCTGTTTTCTTTAGATGTATATGCGATCCTGGATATGTAATATTCATCATATACAAATATGCTGGAAGTTTACAGTAAGATGCAGCTGCGGTGCCCCTCAATGAAACTAGTGCCTTTTCTTTAGCCCTCCAAGCCAACGAGTAATTTACATCAACTCCCGAATATATCTTTACATCACTGCGAATATCAGAAGGTGTATATTTTCTCTTGTGATCAACAATTTGGGTTTAACGATCCCTCCTATCAGCATGCTTGTTGCATGTTTTTGTGAATACACTTTATCCTTCAAAGGACAATTATGGTCCGTATTAAATGCTCTTATTCTAAACATACCAGACTTGTTGACATCAGATGCTTTCATTAACCATTCACATTCATCAAATATACACTCCAGCGTATAACTACATTAGCAAAAACAACACAACACATCAATATACAAATAATTAAAATAACTTATACAGTTACGTATTTGTATGCATAAAGCAAGTACCTGATTGTGTTTGACCTCACTGTTCTATGTTGAAATCTCTTTTTAATTGCATAATTTTTCATCACAAATTTCAATGTGGCTTTGGTCTTAGATACTTGGTCTACCTCCACATACTTATTACAAGGATCTGAAATAACTCCATCGCAGCTCCCCGACCCCAAAATACAAAGCGATTCTACCAACTCACCAATAGTCAGCTGCCTATTATCAAATTCATCATTTTCATTGTTGCTAATAGATGTAACCATACCACTCTCCTGATTTGAACTTCCACACAGTTCATTGGTATTAATTATACTGTCTAGTTTGCTTATACACAGTGAATACTTGTTGAACTCATTTTCAGCCTTTTTAAGCATAATATAAACTCTAACACCTATGTCGACAAGGGTGTCTTGCTTTCTTCAATCTTATACTCAATTTTGAGTTTATTCACATTCGTATCAATCCCTAGTTACATTGCAATGACATTTTATAACTCATTATACGATGAACTTTCTTTAAAAATCATCTCCTCAATTGTATAATCAAGGTAACAATTGTCATTGTCCCATCTACCAGAATGCATAACAAAAAAAAGCCAATGAAGCTATTTTCAGAATTTTTGTATAAAAAAATAAATTATATACATATACATTTGTAATCTAAAGAAATGCAGCAACAAACACAACATGTACTTGTACATATAATAGCAACTTCAGTTTTTAACTTATGCACATTTTCAAATTATACAAAAATTCTCTGTATACACAAAATTATAGCTTAATAGAAGTATACAATTCAACAGAAACATAAAAACTATATGAATATAATTGACAAATTCGTATAAACAGACAACAGTTCCATACAATTATACAATTTACCAAATAACACTATATATATATATATATATATATATATATATATATATATATATATTCTAACAAACAAACAACAGTCTAATATACTTATACACTTATTTATGAAAATTCAAAAATTAAAATGAAGTTGTACTGTATAAAATGAAAACATAATAGTTTCATACCTCAAATCAGATCACATATACAGTTCCAAATACAAACAATACTATGGTTGCAGCGAATCTCAAATCAGTAATTCAAAATTAACAACAAATTTATCACATTTTTTTCTATATTTCATATTAACTAATCAAATCAATTAGGGACAAATATTACATCTCAATATATATTTGATTGATTTGATGAAAGTGAAAAACGAAATCTGAATTTTAAACACCATTGTCGACAAAATCAAAGTATATTTTCGTCATGAAATTACCTCTTATTTCTATCTCTGAAAACAAATTTATCTCACTTGTTTGATTAATACCTTCAATAGCTTGATCAATGTTTTGAATTGTCTAAAATGGAGCTATTTCGAGTGAAGGAGAAGAAGACAGAATGAAACTTGAAACTGAATTAGCGTGAATTATGGGGTCTTTTTCTTATTTATCTGCCGCCTATTTTTTTTTAAAAAAAATATTAAATTGTATAAAAGGAAGATATTTGTTTAATTGTTTTACACAAAAAGACACCCGTAACAAACTTTAATTTGCCACCGAACACAATTTTGAATAGTTTGTTATAGCTTAAAATTATCATTTTTTTCTTTGCTAATATATAAAATTTGCCCAAAATATAACATAGAAATAATTTTGAATCAAAATATTAACAGCATAATATTTTTGAACCAAATTATTAATAAAAAATATTTTTATCATATAATTTAAAGACATTTTAAACCTTTTTATATTCCCCTTAAATTTATTTTCTCCGTCTTTTTTTCCTCCTTTATAATGCAAACAATTTTAATGTTGACATAAACAATTCAAGATAGTCAAAGTCTACAGCTACATGTACCATTTTTCTAAACTTCCATCACCAAATTTATCAATAAGGACTTGGTTTTCCTTGTTGAAATAATAAATAATATGTAGCAGTCAAAAAGAAGATTTACATTGATTTGTTTGCCACGCAAAAAGAACACATCTGAATGAAGTTTTCTTTTTTTAATCAGTAATTTTAAATTTGAATCTTGAATATGAAATTTTTTGGTTGAGAATTCTCCCAATTAAAGCCTCACACGGTGTAAATTCAATTGAAAATAGACAAATTTTAAGAATATCAAATACTGAATATAAATAATAATAATATAATTTTTTTTTAAAAAAAGAAAGACATATGACCCAACCAAATTTAAGTAAACGCCATTTAATTAACTTATCTTATTTTCTACTATGGATATGTTGTATTGACTTACACAAGCAGTGGCGTACTCAGAATTTTCACAAAATGGGTTCAAGATATAATAAATAACATCAAAATAAATTTTTATAAAGTGTGTTCAAGATATAATAAATAAAATCAAAATATGAAAATGGAGATTCAAACTTGAACATGTTGGAAAAATTATGCTTTTTCACCGATAGATCAAGGGTCACACTTATGTTAGTGGGGTCAAAATTTAATATATATTTATAAAATTTTTAAAACTGATTATATATATATATATATATATATATATATATATATATATATATATATATATGAGTGTTATTTTTCAACAAAGTTAATTCATGTGAATCCACTTGACTCTTTGTGACCCGTTATGTACAAAAGCATTTATATGTGTCAACCTATAGTCCTAATTAATCCACTTATATGTGGATTTTATTAACATTCATTTGGATATGATTCTTTTTTCTTTTCAAAATGGTGTTTGGTTAAATAATGAAAAAAATATTTTTGATATTTTTTTTTTAAGAAAATGAGTTTCCAAGTTGGAAAAGGTTGTTTCGATCAGTTTTTGCAAGTGATTTTTTTTTATTTCTCTCATAAAACTATATATTTTTTTAAAAAAACAAAGTACATTTATACTCTTTTCTTTTTGGTTGCACATATCATATTTCTTATGTGCCTCCTAAAGCTTACTTCCTAATTCCTATCCTATGTTTATGAACTCACATAAAGTTAAAAAATGAAAAATATAAAAAAAAATTAAAAAAAGTTTATAATTAAAAATAATTACAAATATTTGTGTAGTTATAATTTAATCATCTATAATAACTAAGATAAACGAAAGTTTAAAAATTAATTATTATAAAAATATGTCTTATTTTTTAGAAACTAAAAGAAGTCCAATAAATTGAAGTTGTCCCAACCAAAAAGATAAATCAATACCAAAGTAGTCAGCATTTGAGGCTGGTGCAATTTATGAACGTCCCCACCTGTCTAAAGTATTTAACAGAGTTTTAGTATAACTAAGAGATTTTTTGTCTTCATAACTAATACTCTTTCCGTCCGAAATTATTTATTATATTACGCTTATTGAAAATTAATTTAATTAATTTTTAAAGATAAATTAGATCACATTAATTTAATATTTTAAACCAAAAAAAATTACATATTCTAAAACTATATGAAAAATATTATAAATTATAATTTTTTACATATTAATATGATGAAAAAATATATCTTAAAATGTTAGTCAAAATTTTTATAGTTTGACACTAAAAATAGAAATCATTACAAACAATATCGGACGGAGAAAGTATTAATTACCATTTTGTTCACAATTGGACCATTAACAACATTTGTTATTATCACTATCATTACTAGTTAATCATTATTACTGTCTTTTATGATCACCAAGCATCTCTGCTATCACAATCATCAATGTTATTAATGACTAGTGTCATCTTCTATCGCACTTACTTCTTCTATCATTATAATTATATCAATGTATTGTCGCCAACACCGTACTCTGGTCTATGTAGTCACCGCTAACTTCACTATCACTATCAACTCGTATCATCACTACGTGAGTCAATTTTTACTATACGTACCAGCATATTTCATCATCAAAATTAGCATCGCTGTCAACTACTGCTACCGTTGTTGTCACTTCCACCATTTCTATCAATCGATACCATCATTGTGGTTAATTCCTAGTGGCAATCACCTCCATCGTTATAATTAGCATCACTACCAACTATCACAAACACATATCAACTACCACACGTTCTTCAGCCGCTACCATTAACATCGACTATTAATATCAATCAAATTCACAATACAAGCATCAACACCACTACCATCAATCGGAAGCATAATATTTTATTAATTTTTAATTGAATATAGTTATATATTATGTACATGTAAATCAATTATGTATATTCAAATGTTAAAAATTAAACAATTTTAATCATTTAATATTCACATTTAAAGATAATATTTTAATTAATTGCTCAAACTCAAACATCTAAATGTTAATGAAAACAAATAAGTAATGTAATGCACAAATCTCCTTGTCTTGTGATCTTTGATCCATTGATTTATCAAAACGTCATATTCAGGATAATGATATTTTATATTATTATAGATTTCTTGTTTGAAAAAAACTTCTTCTTAATCCCTTGGTTGACATTTGTACATTTGACTATGTACCATCAAGAATTAGTCAAAATTTGCACAAATTGTATGGACAAAATTAGCCCCAAACATTCTTTAAATAGGAGAAAATCTTTCACTATAAATAGCATCAAATAATTCCTCTTCACTACAATTCATACAACAAAACTTGAACATTAAATTTTCTAATTAAATCCATCATCATGAATACCAAAGTCATTCTAGCTCTCTTGTTTTGCTTCCTCCTCGTTGCATCCAATGGTGAGCTCTATAGATAGATAAATAGATTAGTTTGTTGTCATGTTGTACACTTAGGAAGTGTGTTGATAGATTTTGTGCTAATTGTCACTAGCTAAATTTCTAATCGAACGCTTTAAGTTATATATACTGATAATATGAAGATTTTCTATGATATTATGTACTTTTTTCATTTGGTATTATTTGTCATGATTTCTATTTTTAGAATCAAACCATAAAAATTTTGACTAATAATTTAAGATGTATTTTTTGGTCATATTAATATTCAAAAAATTATAATTTATAGTATTTTTTATATAGTTTTAGAATATCTAATTTTTTGGTTTAAAATATGGAATTAATGTGATCTATTTTACCTTTAAAAATCAGTCACATTGACTTTTAATAAGCGTAACATGACAAACAATTTCGGACGAAAGAAGTAGTATACTTATAACCGGTTATGACATATCATCACTCTATTTTCTACGACAAATAGTAAATAAATCTTATTCTATAATATAATTTTCTAGAAATTTAAAAACATGACGCTTAACTTGATAACTACAATAAAATCTTATTTTATACGATAAATAGTTATTTGTCAACGCTAAATTAAAGGTCATGTTTATGTATTATATCGATTTAAAAATAACTAGCTAAATCATACCACACCTAATTCGCCGAAAAGCAATATTTTGAACGTCCTTCACCACTATACTAGTATTGTTTTGTTATGTTATTGAGATTCAAAAAGTTATACATAATTTTTTTAAAAAAAACTTGTTTAGGTAGATTTGTGCACAACATGTTTTTTTTTTTTTTGATAAAGGGAATTCAATTGAACCTAGGTGTTTCTCGTTGGACAAGCACATTTGATTCTAAAGTCATTTCATATTCATAAACTACTTCGTAGCTCCACCCTCGATTCATGGGTGGATTTAGGTCATTGAACGGGGGATTCCTGAAAATTCAGTAACTTTTGCACGTATTCTATCCTTGAATTAAAAAAAATCCATTAAATATATATATATATATATATATATATATATATATATATATATATATATATAAAATTGGTATCCTAGTAACAAAGGGTGTTGTTTTAGTTTTTTTTTTTTTTTTTTTATTAAAAAATGAGATGAGTGTAACCCACAAACGTTAAATCCTGAATTCACCTCTGTCCTGATAAATGTAGAGATGCAAGTTGGAGAAGCAAAAGTATGTCAAAGGCGGAGCAAGACATGGTCAGGTCCATGTATTAACACAGGTAATTGTAGCCGTCAATGCAAGCAACAAGAGGATGCTCGTTTTGGAGCTTGTCACAGAAGTGGATTTGGATTTGCTTGCTTTTGCTATTTCAAATGCTAAATCATTTCTATATAAGAGTGTGTTCTATTGCTTGAATAAAGACGTCCAATTTACTAAAATTGGATGTACTCCTAGTAATGTTTGTGTTTGTGTGTCCAATTTATCGTATTGTATCGTATCGCAATGTACGTGTTGTATTGTTATGACGAATATAATGTTTGAATAGATAATGTTATTTATCCATGTTTTCATAGTGTCACGTGACCTTAATAATATGAAAGTTATAAACTTTTATACTATAATTAGTGTATAATAGAAAGTAAGGAATAGATAGAGCTAGCTATTATAGATACATAAAGGGCAACGGTTAATTTTCTATGGCATTTTTCGCTTTTCATGAGTCAAACAGTTTAATTTTAATTAGATATTTGCGTATGAAATCTTCAAAAAAAAAATTGAAATGAAATTTATATATTTGTAAACTAAGTAAAGAGTATTATAAGTCACAATAATTGATAATTTAAAATGTTAAAAGAATCTATAAAAAACTTATAATTAAATATAAATTTGTTTAAATCTTAAAATACGAAAAATGTCACGTAAAATAGAACGAAGGAGTAAATAACAAGAACAAGAAAAATGAGGAAAAGAATTTGAGTGATGTGCGCCACACCAAATCGGTCTTTTATAAAATAAGATTTTTAATTATATAATTGTTGGGTGTGTGTAAATGAAAGTTCCACATGAATTAGTAGCTTAGAACTACATATAAGTGTGTGATCTCCTTCTTGGACATTCCTAGACATTTATCACAATCTAGATCGTCATGATTGACATTCACACTAATCCATTGGTGAGAAAATCATTAATACTAATTAACTAATTAATTTTAATTAAAATACTAAAATATTTAAATTACGAAAGCAAATTAAATGTTAAAAAAAGAAATATTTTAAATTATCAATTATTATAATTTAAAATTTTTTTCGTAAATTTTAAATAAAACAAATAAATTAAAGTGAATAAAAAATAGACAAATATATATGTAAGTATAGAACCACACAGGTAAAGCACACATGTTCACCATTATTAATGTGATTATCAACACTTGTATATATTTATTATTATTATATGTATCGAAGGTATACTAAAGTTCATATTTATCCAACTAAATAAAAATAATCGAAATATGAAAATTTATATTAGACGAGCTAATAAATATGAACTGAAATTGTTAGCTCCAGATGAAAAGGCCAAAGAGAAAGCATTCATATAAGGAAAAGTTTTCAAAAGCAATTAAAATCTCAAAAATGTCATATTTTCGTCTCTATTAAGTTAAATTAGATAAAAAGGACAAGTAAACTGGAAACACAGAGTTTTAACTTCTGCTATATATTTAATATACATACATTTTTTATTTTTTCCCAAGGGAATGAAATATTTTTTGAGAATAATTTCTTTATGTAATTTCTATATTTATATCCTAAGTATTTGGCTTTATATTATGATTTACCTTATTTTCGTCTTTTTTGTTTTATATTTTATTATCTTTATTTTCAATATTGAACTCTCTCCTATAAATTTTTTTTTGATTAATTGTTGCTTACAAGTTACAAAAGAATAAAGAGAAAAGAGTCTGATATACCTCTCAATTTTGTCATTTAGAGCTGATATATATTCTTACTTATAAATAAATGGCTCATATATACCCGTACTTGTAAACAAATGGCTCACATATACCCTTTTCCTCTAACGAAAATGAAAAGAAATAAGTAGGGGTATATATGAGCCACTTTGATAACAAGGGGTATATATGAATCACTTTCATAACAAGGGGTATATTAGCTCCAAATGACAAAGTTGAGGGGTATATCAGACCATTTTTCCTTATTCTTTTGTAAAAAATATAATCCCATATGAGTAAATTTAATCCTCGTCAAACATGTTTTTTTGACTTTTTTTTGTTTCAATGACTAATTTAGAATTATTATTTTGGTAATCAAATCTATTTATGTTTCACTAATATTTTTGTAAAATTTATTGTAGATGGACCAAATTTTTTTCTTCGAATACAAAAATCAAATTACGATATAGACAAAAAAAAAATAGTTCAAATTTTGTTTCTTTAAACTAAGGAATGAAAGAAAAAAAAATAAGAATAAGAAACTCAAATAATTATAATAAAAGAAGTCAAAAAATAATTTACGTATGAAAAAAATTAAAATATACCTTGAACTTTGATAGAAGAATCATATATACCCCTAAATATATATATATTTTTTAAATTCAAAGTAATAAATGTAAATTTAAAACTATTTTTTTAAACTTCCGTTAAATGAAGAGTATATGTGAACCATTTTGTAACGATAGGGGTATATGTGAGCCGTTCGTATAACGGTAAGGACATATATGAGTCACTTTCATAATGAGGGTTATATTAGCTCCAAATGATAAAGTTTAACCAATAAGAAAATGTTTATAAAACAAATATATTGCTTCTCATAAAACAGAAACAATAATAACAAACATGAAAATAATTATACATGTGTATAAAACATAGAGAAATTAAGAGGAATATGATTTTTATATTAGAGGTTTTGATTGTTTGTATAATGTGAAGTTGTGAATTTAAAGTTACAATGAAGTATGAATTGGAGTCTAAATGACAAAGCTATAACTAGAAAAATATTGAGATTAATATTTAACAGTTATGTATAAATAAAAGTAGTAAATTACTGTACTCTTTAATGGGTTATCGATAATAACAAAAGTCTGTAACAAATTGATAACCGATTAATTTTTTTTTAGAGAAACATTAAAAACCCGTTAATAACTCTTTTTGGGTTCGATTTGTCGATCGTCTGTTTTTGCACACGCTTAAATTTCTATCAAGATTTCACTCTATAACATTCATCTCTTTTTGGTTTAAGATATTACGCCGGCCTCCTTTATATTGATTATTTTTTTTTTATTAACCATTCTTTAAAATCTCTTTAAAATAAACATAAGTTTATTATATTAATTTACATTATATAAAACAAAACTTATTTAATAAATAATTTTAAAATAAATCAACACAAATAAACTAATGCTATTATATATAAATCCAATCCAAATTTAATACTCCATAGAGACCCTTTTCTTAATCCAACAATTCAAACAAACCTTGTTATACCAAACATCAAATCTTAAATCACAGGAAAATAAGTGTTACAGAGCAAAACATAGAGAAAAGTTGGTCTCTGAAATTCGGCATTAATAATATAGTAGTAATTAATGTCGATTTTAATCCCAAACAAATTGAAATCGATGGTCCATTAAATAAATTTCCCTACTAAGGTTTATGAATAGCGGTAGAACAAATCCTGCAATAACAAACTCCAAATTGACAAATTCCATCAGAAGCATCCTCGTTGTTTTTGCAATTGAAATCACAATTAAAACAACTTCCCTCTGATGAAGTGCTGACTTGATCTACACATGCGATAGGTGGTGGATCGAGTTCTAGTTCCATTTCTGCACCACAAAACAAAATTATCGAAATAAATTAGACGATAAACTTTATTTAAAAAGAAAACAAATTAAAGGCGCGAAAATGAAGATGTTGAAGGGAAGAATAGTTACGAGCGATTATACTTGTAATGAAAAGGAAGCAGGAAAGAAAGACAAGGAAGTAAACTTGGCACTTAGCCATTGATTATCTATATATTTGAATTGTTACGAACACTTATGTATCTATTTATAATAGACAACAATATTATTTGGAAAAAAAAAATCTTTGTTTATATATTATATATATAAAAATAAAAGTTCGATACTTGTGCCGACTATAAAAGATTCTTATAACTACTAATGTCATGGTATGTAGAAGACCATTTCAAAAGATGCTAATTTACTTGTATGAGTAGTTGTTGTATTTTCTGTATGTTCACAAATCACAATTATCATATATAAATATTTATCTCATTATTTTATAAATAAAAAAAATTAAAAAAAGTGGAGCTAGATTTTTTTATGGGTTGTAATGATAATGATTCTTACTTGTCGGGTTTCTAGATAGATTATTTTTAATATATTAAATAGAGTACTAAATTTTTTCAATATAAATATAGATTTTGAACAAAAATTATTGAATTCTGTCGAATTTCTTATTAGAAATTTTGCCAAATTTTTAAATTCGTCTAATATGTATCAACATCAAACTAAAATATATATTGAGCTTCACAATCTTCTGAGCTATGGTTAGGGTCTTAGGGATGATTCAAAGGTCCGGCTGGTAATTCTTTGATTTAGTCCCTTAAATTTGAACCCCAAAATTTTTATGCTGAAATTTATGAATTTAGTTTCTCTTTTAATAAATAATATTGAATTATATTTTTAAAAAACACAACATTGAAATATTTTTAATAAAAATATTTTAAAATTTTGAAATAAACTGGTCAAATCTTCGTGGTAGTATTAAATAATATTTTTACAAAAATATCCAAGTTATTGAATTGAAAACATGACTACATCTTATTAATTTGGATTAAATTTTTATTGTATAAATAAAAATATACAATAAGTTTTGTGTTCATGGTTAAAACAAACTCAATCATAACAATCATAGACGGTAAAAGGTTAGATTGTGTGACATATGATTGTCTAATATGTATCAAAGCTTGTCAATTTCAAGATATTAAATATATCAATTGACTAAATATATTCGACATTCTTTCACCATGAAAAGTTTAAACGAGAACTTGCCTATCAAGATGCAATTTATAATTTCTTGTAAGGTGCATACTCTTTCCTGTATTATGCTATAGATTTTACTCATTCATGCAAAGGATTGCAGGATATAGTAAAAAGGGAAAATTGTGGAGAATGACAAACTAAGGACGGTAATTTACATTAATTAAATCCCCTTTCAGTTATTTTCTTTAAAGGGCAAACTTAAAGTTAATTTGTTATAATAGTCCCACGTTTTGTATAAAACATTTTCCACAAAACAAAATCCTCTTTTTTTCTCTCTTCGTCAATTTTATACAATTTTCTCTTCTTTCTTCAATTTCTACACAATTTTCTCCACAATTGCAATTTGAAACTACCAACTTCTCTTAGCACGGACATCAGAGCGGTTTTCCAAAATATTTCAAAAATTTCAAGGTACCGCTTAAAACCTACTTACATTATCAGTTTTTTTTTTTTTTTTGAATTTTTTAAAACTAATTTTTCACTTCAATTGTTAATCGCTTCAGAATTTTGGTTCAATTAATGGATGTCCAATCTCCATCGAAGAGATTTACAAGAGGTATACCATTGCATGTTCAAATTGATGTTGTAAATCCATCGTTTTCATTGGGTCTAACACAGGAATTTGGAGAGATTTCAGGTTCATTGTCTAAATCTACTAACATGCAAGATATTGAATCCAAATTCAATAATGACCCAACTAGTTTTGTTGATGGAGGTCTGAAGAATACTGTTGATGTTGTTATGGGTCTAATAAGAAAAGAAAACATAAAAATGATGTTCATACCTTTCACAAAGATAAAAATGAAGCCGTTGGTTGTCAATTGAGCATAAGGTATGTGTATAATAATTGTTCATATATTTTATTTTTATGTTGATTCATGTCTTTATACAATTATAAATGTATAAATATATAATATATATTCATACATGCTTTTGTGTTTCTGTTGATTTGTGCCTTATAGATTTTTTTTTTATAAATGTATAATATCTTAATACATGCTTTTTATTCATGTCTTATTATGCCTAAATTACTACCTCATTATACAACTGTGTGTATAAGTGTGTAATTTAGTCTGTCTAAATTACTGCCTCATTATACAACTGTGTGTATAAGTGTGTAATTTAGTCTGTCTAATTTACTGCATCATTATACAATTGTTTTAAAAATGTATAATTTATTCTGACTAATTTACTGCCTCATTATACAACTGTGTGTATAAGTGTATAATTTATAATGCCTAAATTACTGCCTCATTATACAACTGTGTGTATAAGTGTGTAATTTAGTCTGTCTAATTTACTGCCTCATTATACAATTGTTTTAAAAGTGTATAATTTATTCTGACTAATTTACTGCCTCATTATACAACTGTGCGTATAAATGTATAATTTATAATGCCTAAATTACTGTCTCCTTATACAACTGTGTGTATAAGTATATAATTTATTCTGCCTAATTTACTGTCTCATTATACAATTATTTTAATAAGTGTATAATTTATTCAGCCTAATTTACTGCCTCATTATACAACTGTGTGTATAAGTGTATAATTTATCTATATTTGTGTCTAATACCACTATCTTTTTTAGTAAAATGTATATGCTTTTTTTTCAGGATGTTAAGTATTTAGGTCAAAGAGAACCAACAAGAATTCCGCACATGCAGTGTTACACAAATATTGACGTTATGAATGTTCTATCTTCAAAGCTTACTGAGTCACAGTACAGACAATTCTGTGGAAATACATGTTTTGCTCAACTATGTAGCATTGGTAGGTGTCACGTCAGACACAACTAATTAGGTGCATGTTTTTGAGAGAAACTGAAGATAGGTCAAAAGATGCATCTTGATACATGTCAACGGCACTACTCTGTGTATCACCATTCACTACTTTGCTTTAATAACTGGGTTAAAATGTTCAGATAATGAGAATGATATTGTCTTTAATACTGAAGAACCAAATAGGATTATTTATCAGTATTTTGAAGTTGGAAAACCCGTCACCAAGAGTCAATTGATTGACAAGTTTGATAAAAAAGTTTGGGTAGATAATGATTATGATGCTGTTAAATTTGCAATATTGTTCTACATTCATTCATTCATCTTTTCTGAAGAACCAACTGGTACTGTAATTGATAGAAAAGATTTTGATTTAGTTGAATCAGGCAGATACATTGACTATCCTTGGGGTAAAAAAGCTTTTGATATAATGATTCTGCATTTGCATACTAAGATCAAACATGATGGGAAGTATTTTAGGTTGTATGGTTTCCCACTTGCTTTGCAAGTGTGGTTTTATGAATGTTGTTCGAAATTTGATGATGAAATTGCTGTTAAAGTATCTGATCACATCCCTAGGATACTCAACTGGGAGACAAAAAAAGATTTCCCTCGTCTAAGCTATTTTGCTAAGGGCATATTCAGAGACGACAACAATCCAGTACGCACTGCATAAATATATGTATAATTTTATGGTTCGTTTATATAGTTACATATTTATACAGTTATATAAAATTATAGTAGAATATATAACTGTATAAATATGTACCTGTATAAATACATGTATCAGTTTATTTCATTTAAAACTATATGTATAAATGTGCTCCTTGTATTATATTATGTATGATATAAGTGTCTGAAAATGTATAATTATGCATATAATTATCCTAATTGTATAAATATAGCCTTATTTGTATATATAAACTTGTAAACTGTATAATAAAACATTTAACTGTTTGGACTGTATATGTATAGACTTAATTGTATAAATAAGTTTATGAACTGTATAATTATACATATATGAACATGTATATATTTTGCAGCTTGTTTTTCAGAATCTGACTCCAACTGAAATGGAACTCAATATTCTTGAATTACCCCCTGAGTATGTTCAAACAGAGCAATCGCCAACAGAAACAACAGCTGCAAATGATTCGGATGATGATTTTCAGGATCCTCCAAGTCCAATAAATAATCGTGGAAAAGAAAAGGTTGATACTTATTCGTCTCCTCCTAAGAAGAAATCAAGGCGCACAATCAGTCATATTCAGAATAAGTCACCACCCCGAGTCATTTCTAAGCAGCACGGTTTGACAAAGTCTCCTCGAAATGTCAGTATTGCAAAAATAACTAAGGCACCACATCCGAAGAAGCAGACCAAAAAATCTGCTAAGGTTCCAGCAATTACAGGCATTAAGAAAAATGTTGAGCTTAAAGAAAGTGTTGCTTCTGAAATTCCATCCACCAGCAAGTCACAGATTTCAATATATCGCGTGATGAGTTTGATCGATTCAAAATTTTGATATTTATTTATTAAAATGTTTTTTATGAAAATTATATATACCGTTAATGTTAATTATACATTTCAATGTCAGATGGAGAAACAATTTACTGATTTAAGGAACTTCATTGAAATCAACTTAATTCTATCAAAACCAAGAATGCGAAAGATAAGATTTTGTTAATATTGATATATATATATATATATATATATATATATATATATATATATATATATATATATATATATATATATATATATATATATATATATATATATATATATATATATATATATATATACAATTTTTCTTTTCTTTTCAGGGTGATGGTGTAGAAGTACCACGTAAAGTTCCAACAGTCGGTGTCGATCAAACCGAAGAACCTTCTCTGAATTTACCTTCTAAATTGAATTGTCAATCTGTTTTGAATGATCTAAATGATCAAGAGGTAATATACTTTGTCATTCAAATTTTTATTGCGTTTTGTATATACTCTATATTTTATTAATAATTTTTTGCAGAACTTTGTTCGAGTAAATGTCACATCATCTAGTCGTGAAGTTACATTTCAGCAGTCACCTGCACGCTCTCTCCAGCAGGTCAATAAGATTTTAACCCTTTAGTTCAACAATTCAGCACTCCCGAGCCACATGTAGTTTTTTTTTATGAACAACATCATCAATTTTGTAAAATATATATATACTAAACGTACAGATATGATCATTATACATATACAATTTAGTACCCATCTAACATATATATAATATTTATTGTATAATGTAATAACAAAATTCAACTTGCAACAAACTATAAAATAATGTATAAATAATTAATAGGCAGTTTCAATGTTCAAATCAACTTGAATGTTCGAAACACTTTCAATATTTCTGAGTTTCAAAACAATTTTGAGGTTTGAATTCTTGAATGACAATTTTTATTTTTTTATAATCTATGTTTATATGTATATATTACTAATATTATACATTTAGATGGAGAAATGTGAAGTTGTTCCAGTAGAAGTGGACAAATAAAGATCCCAATTCATGGATGATCAAGCAGAATTCAACAATCCTTCATTTGTATATTATTGTCTGCGTAAATTAAAAGGGTTAAGTTGTATGTAATATGATCATTAATTTGTATTTTTTTGTCAAAATTTTGTCTATGGTTATATAACAGCAGGAATTATTGAATGTATATATGATCAAACTGAAAAGATGGAGCTAGAAGAATTGAGAGATACAAACAAACCAGGATCATCCAACACCGATGAATTAGTTGTTGAGGAAGATTTCATCTTTTCAAAACCTCTTCAGATTGTAGATGATGATCAAACAAAAATTAATACAGAAAGAAGCATTGTGTTACATCTTTTGTTAGCTGTGGACAAACACACACCATTATCAATTCCAAGGGAAAGGCTTCCAGGCCCATTCAACACATCGCCTTATGTGACAACATTCAGTTCAGAGTCTGGTATAACAAATTATACATTTTACATATTAACACAGTTATATCAATAAGTGCTTTACAAACCTAAAAATAATATATGTCTTTATACATTTCAGGTAATTCATCAAGGTTCCACTACATGTTTGAACTGAAACATCCATTTGTTGCAATGTCGGATGTGAATATTACAACTTTAAATCTGTATTTCTGGAAATGGTTAAACGAAGGGCTTCTTGTCAGGCATAGCGCAAAGTAAATTAGTTAGTAATTACTAAATATACTTATTTAATCATATGTGTATATTTGTATAAAAAAAATTATTTGAATTTTGATATGATAAGTAAAGAAGAGCGATACAAAAAGAACAAGTCTCGCTTACAGATGTGGTTTCATTTTGGAATTGTACTGTCCAAAACAAGAATTGGTTCTATAGGCTTGCATACAAAGATCAATTGCTTGATGACTCGGTAAGCTTTACACAACTCTGTTTTTTTATACAATTTATGGTTTTAGTATTTATACAATTTATGGCTATGTCTTTTTACAGCACATAGATGTCATTTTGTATTACATACGCAAAAGAGCCAAGTATTCCGATTCCGACAACAATGAATTCAGCTTTATTACTGTGGATTGCAATTTCAATAAACTGATTGCAAATGTGTGGAATGCTTATTACAATTTGGATAGTACAGTCAACAAGGAGAGTATAAGAGTCCATTATTGAGTACATTAATGGATACAAAATTCATGTTGCTGCACCTTGGCATACCATTGATAACATCCTTATCCCTGTTAATATCGAGCATATATTTCATTGGGTTCTTATCGTTGTGTCCTTTAATGAGAGATGTATACATGTCTATGATTCTCTTAGGGGTGGTTCACTAGACGATTCGTCCGTTTCAAATGAGATCAAGAAATATGCACAACTGATTCCCATGTATCTATCATAGTCTGGTTTTTACAGGAAGAAAGGCATTAACATATCGTCACATTCGAAATACAAGTCGCATTCTGAAGTTGACTCTTTTGAAATTATATATGTCAATGATATAACACAACAACATGAAGGAAGCCTGTAAGTCTTATTATTACTCTTAATCAAATTTTTAATTTTGATTTTACACTGATCATACAAGATGTTGTGTATAATTTCAACGATTGTGGACAGTATGTTGCTGCTTATGCAGATCATATCAATAAGGGGAATTTGGTTCCAATATTTGACCCAGAGTTTACCTTTATTCAATACGCGTCTTTAATGTGGAATTATGGAATGCAAAAAATCCAAGCTGATGCCACCAGTGACAGTGAGGCACCAGAAAGGCCAGTCAGGGTCCATATGGACGTTGATATCAGTGACATGATCATAATTGATTAGAACCGTAATACTAGATTTATGTATTTTTCAATATGCAAAAGACATAACAACTTGTGAACTTCTATGTTTTTGTATTGTAATATACTTGTTTGTTCAATTAAGTCTTTCACTTCGTTATTTTTGTTTACAATTTAATACTTATACAAACTACATTATACAATATATATTTATACACTAACTGTATAAATCTATGAGTATATTTACTTTGTATTTTTATATACAAAATGATTATTATACAATTTTTAATAATGAGGCTACACATTAGTTGTATAAATCTTGACAGTTTATACAATTGTTAATTCATTATGAACTGTATACTTATGCATTACTAGGATTTTACAATTGTTCAGAAATTTCAAAATTACAAATAAGCTTACAATTTATAGTTATACACTAACAAAATAAAACTAGGATTACATTTATGTTGGATATATACATATACATTTCAAAGTTTACAAAATAGTTCATAGAGTATACATATATATTCAATTTAAACAACAACATATATTTATACATTAACTGTATAAATATCGACAGTTATACAATTGTTAATTCATTATTAACTATATAAGTATATAGTTAAGTATTTGTAAAATTTATACAACTTTTATAAAGTATAAATATACATTCAGCTTAAACAACAAATTATACAACTATATATTTTCCAAGCAAACTAGACTTACTTTTTCTATTAGTACTACTAGAGAATCCATGATGTTTGATGTTGTTCATATGGATCTTGTAACGACCCGCTAGGTCGTTTTGAGAACTAGGACTAGTTTGACTTCTTTTGAAAATTTTGAGGGGGTATTTTTAAACTATTCGAAAAAAAAAAATAATAAAAATATCTAGTTGATGAAATTTTTTTTAATAATAACTAATTTAATAAATTTTGTTAGTGGCTTAGCCACTTTCTATACTTTAAATATAGATATATGAGGGATTAGCATAACCCCATTTACATATTCTTGCAAGAAAAAAAAACGTGTAGGGGAAAAGAAATTTGTCAACTTCAGGTAAGCAACCTATTCTCAAACTTTTCAATTCTTCATTTGAGTATATTGTCAAAGTGAATTAAAGTGTTAATTTAAATTATTTGTTGGTGTATGTATGAGGAAATAAAGTATTTTTGGATCTATTCAGATCCTTTGTAAAGGAACGAAAATGAATTCTTTTTATTTATGTGAAATTTTATCAACCTAAGGAGGGGAGTATTGAATGCCCACAAATGATGCTCATTATGAAAGTGGCAGATGACATGACCAATTATTTAGAAATTTAGAAATTTGACCGAATAAAATTAAAGAAAAAGAATGAAGGATCTCACATTTAAAGTGCATTTTTCTGGTTTGTAACTAGTGAAAATGGGTCTTAATTTATTTATTTACAGAATTTAGTCACTAGTATTAGTATGTTATCATTTGAGAATTTAGTTTTTTTTTATTTAATTGGATTATATAAATCTTCATATTGACGATGGAGGATATTATTAATAGTAGGTATTGCTGGAAAATTTTTGGGTTGTACAATTTGTTAATTTAATTTATTCCTTATGACTAGCAGGTAAATTAAGTGAGTTACCGTAAGTATTGAGGGTGTTCGATTAGAGTTGTGGGAGAAATTTATTGTTTATCTTTCCGTGGTTGAATTGGCTTATTAATATAAAAAATTTAAATGGCCATAGTTATGCAGTATATGGATTGTCTATTTATAAATATTATCCTTAGTGGGTAGGAAAAAAAAAAGGTTGATTGGAATAGTTACAGGGAATAATGACTTATTATTAATATTTTGCTTTGAAAAAAAAAGTAATTTGTTGTTTCTTGATAATATTAGTGGTATAGGTATTTGTAGGTAAAAAGTTGCAGGGAATATTTAAGGATCTTATTAAAGTGTAATAATTTGAATGTCTACAAAAAAATTGCTTACTTCGAATATTGCATAATTGGTAGTTTGGGAACATTCCAAAACTTTGCAAAAAGGGAAGGAACTATCTTGAAGATTCGTGACACGAATTCGGCACTTGAGGTATGTTAAGACTTTTAGACTTGTTGAAGGACGTTTTTCTAATTAAGGATTAAAAATGAAAAATAGACAAAGGGGTAAGGGGGAAAGATGGTGGTCTCGTATCAATAGTGTGACGGGCATTGGTACGAGTACCGGTGTTATAAAAAGGAAAATTACTATTATAGGATGTGGATTGAAATTTGAGAATGCCAAAGCATATGGGCATTAGCTGATATATTATTGATTTGAATTTTCTTGTGTGATTGTGTTTTATTTATTTCACCCGTATAGTTGTGATAATTGAGGTGGTTATGTATTATGTTCATATTGATTGATTGAGATGCATTATCATCCCCTCTATTGAAATAATATTGTGCACATGCATAGACATGAGACTGAGTATAAGTTGGGCACGTGGAGATCGTCCGTGCTGGGGATGGTGAGATGTTAATATTGTAATTTGGGCACGTGGAGATCGTCCGTGCGAAAATTGTTGATATTATGATAGTGCGTTGAGATCGTCCGCACAGACACGTGGAGATCGTCCGTGTCGGTATATGGACCTCGCGAGTCCCCCATGGGTCATGAACTCTCGATGTATTTCCGAGGAGTATCATGTATATACGGTTGAGTGTGTACTGGGTATTTTGAGAAAATTCATTACATGGTGTTATATTGCATTGCATTTCATCACATCATTTATTTTGATGATTATGTGTTTTGTTTGGTGTTTGGAAAATACTTGATGCTTGATTTCCTTTATTGATGGAACCTAAATTGTAAGTGTAATATATGTATATATATACTTGTATAATTTAATAATTTATTTTTCTTATATAACTCCCGTCACTACTTCTTCGTTGTCGGTCAATGAGACATACTGGGTACACGTGGTTTCGTACTCATACTACGCTTGTTGCACTCTTTGTGGTGCAGATTCGATTCCGAGTAGGAGCACATCTCGTGGAGCAAATTGAGTCCGGCTTGAAGTTCTTGGAGTTGTGGTGAGCTGCTTGGCTGTTCCGTGGCCCACACCTCCCTCTATCTTTACGTATTCTGTTATTCAGTATTCAGACAGGATATCCCTTAAGTTAGATTTGTCATTTTAGTTTCAGACTTGTATCGTATTCTAGAAGCTCTTGTACTTAAGACACCAATTCTTGGGGTGATATATTTTAGCTTCCGCATTTCGTACTTATAATGAACTCAATGTTGGAGATTCTTGCTAAGTGTTAGTCTTTTTTTTTTACTCATTTGTTGATTTAGTTGGGTTAATATGTTGGGTTGGCTTACCTATTGGTTGGGAACATAGGTGCCATCACGACTTGAAAATTTGGGTCGTGACAAATTTGGTATCAGAGCGCTAGGTTCATCGGTCTCATGAGTACAAGAGCAATGTCTAGTAGAGTCTTGCGGATCGGTATGAAGACGTCCATACCTATCTTCGAGAGGCTATAGGACATTTAGGAAATATTCTTTTCTTTTATTCATTATCGTGCACACTTGACCTTGTAGAAATTCTAATCTTGATATTTCATATTCTCTCAGATGGCGAGGAATCGTACATCGGTAAGTGGTGGTCAGGATCCTATTCCTGCGCCTGCTTCTGGGAACACTATTCGAGGTAGAGGTAGGGGACGAGCTCGAGGTCGGGGTAGGGGCCGTGTTGCAGCACCGGTGGATGGTCAAGTACCAGTAGCTACCCAGGGTCGTGATAGGACCGTACCTCCTGATGCAGAGGTTATTCGTGGGGATGTGCAAGATCGTGTCGAGGGGGATGGGCTAGCTCAGGCTCCACCCAGTACTATTGTTCCCCCAGTGCTTCAAGATACCTTGGCTCGTATGTTAGGAATCCTAGAGAGGATGGCCCAGGCAGGAGCTTTGCCTGTCACTTCTGATGGCTCACAGACTCGTGTTGGAGGTCAAATTCCAGACCCGATAGTTGCTCCAGATTCTCAGACTCCCAGGACTCAGCCAGCTGCCGCTGTAGCTCCTCGTTTGGATAGTATGGAGTTTCCAGATATGACATCACATTTGGTGAACAGGCCTTCTATGACTATTGATGAGCAAAAGATGTTTGGGAGGTTCAGACTAATGAATCCTCCTACTTATACTGGTGACTTAGCTGAGGATGCATATGAGTTTATAGTTAGTTGTCATGAGAGGTTGCATAATCTTGGATTAGTGGAGTCTCATGGAGTTGACTACACAACGTTTCAGATGACTGGCTCTGCTAAACAGTGGTGGAGGGATTATATTAGTAGTAGGCCAGCTGGATCTCATCCACTATCCTGGACTGAGTTTACTCAGGTATTTCTATCCAAATTTGTTCCACGTAGTGAGAGGGAGCGCAAGAGGGCCGAGTTTGAGGGTTTGCAGCAAAATGGTATGTCAGTTGCAGAGTATGAGGGTAAATTTCATGCCTTGGCTAGGCATGCTTCGATGATACTTCCCACAGAGGCTGAGAGAGTGAGGAGGTTTGTTAAGGGACTGATTATTCCAATTCGTTTAGGAGTTTCTCAGGTTGCTGCTTCTGGTGTTCCATTCCAGAAAGTGGTAGATGCTGCTAAGGAGTTGGAGATGATTCGACGTGAGGGATTTGAGCAGCGAGAGGGCAAAAGGACTCGTTATTCAGGTGATTATGGTGGTGCTCCGCCTAGGAGTCGGGGTTACTTAGGCAGAGGTTATCACCCTCAGTCCAGCAGACCCATTCATGCTGCTATACCAGCGTCTGAGGCTGGATACGCTGGGCATAACTCTTCGAGCTTGGTGCATACTTCGCAGGGTTCATCTTCTAGACCTGTAGTTTGTGGAGGGCATTTTGGTCATTCAGGTTCCTCTCATCAGCCTGCGTCTCGTAGGGGCTGCTTTGAGTGTGGTGATATGGGACACTTTGTGAGAGACTGCCCTAGGACCAGACGTGGTGGCTTACATCAGGGTTCTCAGGCTTCGACTTCCAGGGCTGCACAACCTCCAGCTAGGGGTGGTGCACAGAATGGTAGAGGTGGTTCTCATTTAGGTAGAGGTGGTTCTCCTTCTGGTCGAGGTGGGGGTCGTGGAGGTTCACAATCTGATGGAGGTCGTTCTCACTGTTATGCTTTTCCAGGTAGGCCAGAGGCTGAAGCCTCAGATGCTGTTATCACAGGTATTATTCCGGTTTGTCATCGACCAGCTACTGTATTATTTGATCCAGGCTCTACTTATTCTTATGTGTCCACATATTTTGCTCCTAGTCTGGATATATTGTGTGAGTCTCTTGATTTGCCGATAAGTGTTTCTACTCCTGTCGGGGATTCTGTAGTTGTAAATCGGGTGTATCGTTTATGTACTGTTACTTTAATGGGGTATGACACTCATGCAGATTTAAAGGTCTTAGATATGATAGATTTTGATGTGATTCTTGGTATGGATTGGTTATCTTCTTACCACGCAATTTTAAATTGTCATGCCAAGACCATCACTTTAGCTATGCCTGGAATTCCTATAGTAGAATGGAGAGGTACTCTTAGTCATCCTTCTAAGGGTGTGATATCATTCCTTAAGGCTCGTCAGTTGGTACAGAGAGGATGTTTGGTGTACTTGGCCCACATTCGAGATACTAGTATTGAGACTCCTATGCTTGAGTCTATTCCAGTGGTGAGTGAATTTTCAGAGGTATTCCCGACCGATTTGCCAGGTCTTCCACCAGATCGTGATATTGATTTTTGTATTGATGTGGAGCCAGGAACTCGGCCTATTTCCATTCCTCCTTATCGTATGGCACCGGCTGAATTGAAGGAGTTGAAGGAGCAGTTGCAGGATTTGTTGAGCAAGGGTTTTATTAGACCAAGTGTATCTCCTTGGGGTGCTCCAGTGTTATTTGTGAAGAAGAAAGATGGATCTATGCGTATGTGTATTGACTATCGGCAGTTGAATAAGGTAACCATCAGAAATAAGTATCCGATACCTCGTATTGATGATTTATTTGACCAGTTGCAGGGTGCTTCAGTTTTCTCCAAAATTGACTTGAGATCTGGCTATCATCAGCTGAAAGTTAGGGCGGAAGATATCCCTAAGACAGCTTTTCGAACACGTTATGGTCATTACGAGTTTTTGGTGATGTCTTTCGGATTAACTAATGCCCCAGCAGCTTTTATGGACTTGATGAATGGAGTGTTCAGACCGTATTTAGATTCCTTTGTTATTGTTTTCATAGATGATATATTGATATACTCACGCACTAAGGAGGAACATGAGCATCATTTGAGGATTGTTCTTGGGATTCTAAAAGAGAAGAAGCTTTATGCAAAGTTTTCAAAGTGTGAGTTTTGGCTTAGTTCGGTAGCATTCTTGGGACATATAGTGTCCAAGGAGGGTATCATGGTGGATCCTAAGAAGATTGAGGCGGTTAGAGATTGGGTCAGACCTACTTCAGTTACTGAGATTCGGAGTTTCTTGGGCCTTGCAGGTTATTATCGACGGTTTGTTGAGGGTTTCTCATCCATTGCATCTCCATTAACTAGATTGACACAGAAGGAGGTGACTTTTCAGTGGTCTGACGAATGTGAGGTTAGTTTCCAAAAGCTCAAGACTTTATTGACTACTGCTCCGATTTTGACCCTACCCGTGGAGGGAGAGGGTTTTGTCGTATATTGTGATGCTTCTCGGGTTGGTCTTGGTTGTGTGTTGATGCAGAAGGGAAGGGTGATAGCTTATGCTTCGAGGCAGTTAAAGGTTCATGAGAAGAACTACCCTATTCATGATTTAGAGTTGGCGGCTGTTGTGTTTGCATTAAAGATTTGGAGGCATTATCTTTATGGCGTGCATTGTGAGGTGTTCACGGACCATCGTAGCCTCCAATATATATTCAATCAAAGAGATCTGAATTTGAGGCAGCGGAGATGGTTGGAGTTGCTCAAGGACTACGACATGACTATTCTTTATCATCCAGGCAAGGCAAATGTTGTAGCAGATGCCTTGAGTCGAAAGGCGGTAAGTATGGGTAGTCTAGCCATGTTACAGGTCGACGAGCGTCCTTTAGCTAGGGATGTCCAATCCTTGGCCCATAGCTTTGTGAGACTTGATATTTCAGAACCTGGTAAGGTGTTGGCTTATATGGAGGCTAGGTCATCCTTATTGGAGCAGATTCGGGCTCAACAGTTTGATGATGGTGATTTATGTAAGATTAGGGACAAGGTGTTAAAAGGAGAAGCCAAGGCTGCAATTCTTGATAGTGAAGGAGTTTTGAGGATTAAAGGTCGTATCTGTGTTCCTCGTACAGGTGATTTGACTAGATTAATCATGGAGGAGGCCCATAGTTCGAGGTACTCTATTCATCCAGGGGCTACTAAGATGTATCGTGATTTGAAGCAACACTATTGGTGGTGTCGTATGAAGAGGGACATAGTAGATTTTGTATCTCGATGTTTGAATTGTCAGCAAGTGAAGTATGAACACCAAAAGCCTGGAGGTGTAACTCAGAGGATGCCCATACCTGAGTGGAAGTGGGAGCACATTGCTATGGACTTTGTGGTAGGGTTGCCACGTACCTTGGGTAAGTTTGATGCTATATGGGTCATCGTGGATTGACTGACTAAGTCTGCACACTTTGTACCAGTTCAGACTACGTATAACTCACAGAAGTTAGCCAAGATCTATATTCAAGAGATAGTTCGTTTGCATGGGGTTCCTATATCTATTATTTCAGATCGTGGCACCCAATTTACATCTCATTTCTGGCGGTCTATGCAGAAGGAGTTGGGTACTCGGGTGGATCTTAGTACAGCTTTCCATCCTCAGACTGATGGTCAGTCTGAGCGAACTATTCAGGTTCTTGAGGACATGTTGCGAGCATGTGTGATTGACTTTGGTGGTCACTGGGATCAGTTCTTGCCATTAGCGGAATTTGCTTACAATAATAGTTATCATTCGAGCATCGAGATGGCACCATTTGAGGCTCTATACGGTAGGAGATGTCGATCTCCAATTGGCTGGTTTGATGCATTTGAGGTTAGACCATGGGGTACAGATTTGTTGAGAGAGTCTTTGGACAAGGTCAAGTTGATCCAAGATAGACTTATCATGGCTCAAAGCAGGCAAAAGAGTTACGCAGATAAGAAGGTTCGTGATTTGGAGTTTATGGTTGGAGAGAGGGTTCTACTTAAGGTTTCACCCATGAAGGGTGTGATGAGATTTGGAAAGAAGGGCAAGTTGAGTCCAAGGTATATTGGTCCTTTCGAGATTGTTGAGCGTATTGGTGAGGTGGCGTATCAGTTGGCTTTGCCACCTGGTTTGTCAGGTGTTCATCCTGTTTTTCATATTTCAATGCTTAAGAAGTATCATCAAGGTGGTGATCATGTGATTCAATGGGATTCAGTGTTACTTGATCAGAATTTGACTTTTGAGGAAGAGCCGATCATCATTTTGGATAGGCAAATTCGGAAGCTAAGGTCCAAGAAGATTGCTTCAGTAAAGGTTCAGTGGAAGCATCGTCCAGTGGAGGAGGCTACATGGGAGACAGAGTCAGACATGAGGAGTAAATATCCTCATCTTTTTGAGCGTTCAGGTTAGCTCTTTTCTTTCCCGTTCGAGGACGAACTTTTGTTTAAGTGGTAGGTGATGTAACGACCCGCTAGGTCGTTTTGAGAACTAGGACTAGTTTGACTTCTTTTGAAAATTTTGAGGGGGTATTTTTAAACTATTCGGAAAAAAAAAATAATAAAAATATCTAGTTGATGAAATTTTTTTTAATAATAACTAATTTAATAAATTTTGTTAGTGGCTTAGCCACTTTCTATACTTTAAATATAGATATATGAGGGATTAGCATAACCCCATTTACATATTCTTGCAAGAAAAAAAAACGTGTAGGGGAAAAGAAATTTGTCAACTTCAGGTAAGCAACCTATTCTCAAACTTTTCAATTCTTCATTTGAGTATATTGTCAAAGTGAATTAAAGTGTTAATTTAAATTATTTGTTGGTGTATGTATGAGGAAATAAAGTATTTTTGGATCTATTCAGATCCTTTGTAAAGGAACGAAAATGAATTCTTTTTATTTATGTGAAATTTTATCAACCTAAGGAGGGGAGTATTGAATGCCCACAAATGATGCTCATTATGAAAGTGGCAGATGACATGACCAATTATTTAGAAATTTAGAAATTTGACCGAATAAAAATTAAAGAAAAAGAATGAAGGATCTCACATTTAAAGTGCATTTTTTCTGGTTTGTAACTAGTGAAAATGGGTCTTAATTTATTTATTTACAGAATTTAGTCACTAGTATTAGTATGTTATCATTTGAGAATTTAGTTTTTTTTTTATTTAATTGGATTATATAAATCTTCATATTGACGATGGAGGATATTATTAATAGTAGGTATTGCTGGAAAATTTTTGGGTTGTACAATTTGTTAATTTAATTTATTCCTTATGACTAGCAGGTAAATTAAGTGAGTTACCGTAAGTATTGAGGGTGTTCGATTAGAGTTGTGGGAGAAATTTATTGTTTATCTTTCCGTGGTTGAATTGGCTTATTAATATAAAAAATTTAAATGGCCATAGTTATGCAGTATATGGATTGTCTATTTATAAATATTATCCTTAGTGGGTAGGAAAAAAAAAAGGTTGATTGGAATAGTTACAGGGAATAATGACTTATTATTAATATTTTGCTTTGAAAAAAAAAGTAATTTGTTGTTTCTTGATAATATTAGTGGTATAGGTATTTGTAGGTAAAAAGTTGCAGGGAATATTTAAGGATCTTATTAAAGTGTAATAATTTGAATGTCTACAAAAAATTGCTTACTTCGAATATTGCATAATTGGTAGTTTGGGAACATTCCAAAACTTTGCAAAAAGGGAAGGAACTATCTTGAAGATTCGTGACACGAATTCGGCACTTGAGGTATGTTAAGACTTTTAGACTTGTTGAAGGACGTTTTTCTAATTAAGGATTAAAAATGAAAAATAGACAAAGGGGTAAGGGGGAAAGATGGTGGTCTCGTATCAATAGTGTGACGGGCATTGGTACGAGTACCGGTGTTATAAAAAGGAAAATTACTATTATAGGATGTGGATTGAAATTTGAGAATGCCAAAGCATATGGGCATTAGCTGATATATTATTGATTTGAATTTTCTTGTGTGATTGTGTTTTATTTATTTCACCCGTATAGTTGTGATAATTGAGGTGGTTATGTATTATGTTCATATTGATTGATTGAGATGCATTATCATCCCCTCTATTGAAATAATATTGTGCACATGCATAGACATGAGACTTAGTATAAGTTGGGCACGTGGAGATCGTCTGTGCTGGGGATGGTGAGATGTTAATATTGTAATTTGGGCACGTGGAGATCGTCCGTGCGAAAATTGTTGATATTATGATAGTGCGTTGAGATCGTCCGCACAGACACGTGGAGATCGTCCGTGTCGGTATATGGACCTCGCGAGTCCCCCATGGGTCATGAACTCTCGATGTATTTCCGAGGAGTATCATGTATATACGGTTGAGTGTGTACTGGGTATTTTGAGAAAATTCATTACATGGTGTTATATTGCATTGCATTTCATCACATCATTTATTTTGATGATTATGTGTTTTGTTTGGTGTTTGGAAAATACTTGATGCTTGATTTCCTTTATTGATGGAACCTAAATTGTAAGTGTAATATATGTATATATATACTTGTATAATTTAATAATTTATTTTTCTTATATAACTCCCGTCACTACTTCTTCGTTGTCGGTCAATGAGACATACTGGGTACACGTGGTTTCGTACTCATACTACGCTTGTTGCACTCTTTGTGGTGCAGATTCGATTCCGAGTAGGAGCACATCTCGTGGAGCAAATTGAGTCCGGCTTGAAGTTCTTGGAGTTGTGGTGAGCTGCTTGGCTGTTCCGTGGCCCACACCTCCCTCTATCTTTACGTATTCTGTTATTCAGTATTCAGACAGGATATCCCTTAAGTTAGATTTGTCATTTTAGTTTCAGACTTGTATCGTATTCTAGAAGCTCTTGTACTTAAGACACCAATTCTTGGGGTGATATATTTTAGCTTCCGCATTTCGTACTTATAATGAACTCAATGTTGGAGATTCTTGCTAAGTGTTAGTCTTTTTTTTTTACTCATTTGTTGATTTAGTTGGGTTAATATGTTGGGTTGGCTTACCTATTGGTTGGGAACATAGGTGCCATCACGACTTGAAAATTTGGGTCGTGACAGATCTGTGGGGACCTTATAAGACCCCTACTCTAGATAGAAAATATTACTTCTTTACAGTAGTAGATGACTATAGTAGATATGTATGGGTTCATTTGCTGCAGTTAAAATCTAAAACCATTGCGGCTATCAAAAATTTCTTTTCAATGATTAAAACTAGTTTGATTCTTATGTCAAAATTGTGAGATCTGACAATGACACAAAGTTCCTTAATTCACAATGTAGAGATTTGTTCAATCATCTAGGAGTATTGCATCAAAGTACTTGTTCTCACACACCACAACAACATGTTGTGGTTGAGAGAAAGCACAGACACATCCTTAATATTGCTAGAGCTATCAGATTTCAAGCTCATTTACCTATCAGATTTTGGGGTTATTGCATCAAGGCTGCAATGTACTTAATGAATAGATTACCTTTATCAGCTATTTCTAACAAGAGTCCCTATGAATTACTTCATTGTAAACAGCCAAGTTTTTCTTATCTAAGAGTCATAAGTTGTCTTTTCTATGTTATAACTGTGCCTAAAGGGAATAAGTTTTCAGCAAGAGCTAATGCTGCTATTCTCTTAGGGTATTTAGAACTACAGAAGGGTTATATATTATTGGACATCCATTCTATAAGGTGTATGTGAATAGAGATGTGATCTTTCACGAAGAAGTTTTTCCATTTTCTAAGGTGATACCTCAACTTGATTCCTTAGTTGTTGTGCATGGTTCATCTTTAGAGACAGTAGAAAGTCAAGGTGTTTGAGGATGAGATTGATAATGAAGATAATAGGGAGCCTGCAGATACTATCACAGTCAATGAAGATAATCAGAATGTTGAGATTTAGAATTCTTCAGTAGATCAGATGCCTGAGCCTAGTCGAACAATGGAAGTTTCAGAAAATATTCCTGCAGTATCATCACATGTTGACTCTCATATTAGAAAAACTTTAAGAAGCATCAAAGATCCAATTTGGATGAAAGATTATGCCATTACTAAGAGACATTGTAGCACCAAACATCCTATGGCTAATTCTCTGAATTATGACAAATTAAAACCTGAGTACAGAAGTTTGTTAGGTACACTTTCAGAATGTGTGAAACCTAAGCATTTAGTCAGGTTACAAAAGATGAAAGGTGGATACAAGCTATGCAGCAGGAAATCAAAGCTCTTGAAGAAAATAATACCTGACTAGTGGTTGACTTACTAGAAGGCATGCATACAGTTGATTCTAAGTGGATATATAAATTAAAATACAAGGCAAATAGTGAGATAGAAAGGTTTAAAGCAAGACTCGTTACAAAAGGATACAGTCAGCAAGAAGGACTGGATTACCACGAAACTTTTTCTCCAGTTGCCAAGATGGTGATAGTCAGATGTGTCATTGCATTAGCGGTATCAAAAGGCTAGACATTATACCAGATGAATGTCTATAATGCTTTCTTGCAGGGTGATTTAGATGAAGAGGTCTATATGAAAATGCTTGAAGGTTTTGCAAGACCAGGTGAAAACAAAGTATGCAAGTTACTCAAGTCTTTGTATGGACTTAAACAAGCTTCAACACAAAGGAACCTAAAACTTACAAAGGCATTACAAGCCACAGGTTTTACTCAGAGTGCTCATGATTACTCATTATTCACACTAAAAAGGGGGAAGATGTTGTCATTATTCTAGTCTATGTAGATGATTTATTGATCACTGGAAGTAACACAGTTGATTACAGAAGCTAAGGCATGTCTACAGAGACACTTCAAATTGAAGGATCTAGGTGAACTTAAGTTCTTCCTAGGCATTGAAGTATTAAGGTCCTCTGAAGGATTATTTTGAATCAAAGGAAATATATATTGGAACTTATTGCTGATGCAGGCCTGACTGGTGCGAAACGTGCATCCACACCATTGGAGTCCAATTTGATATTGACTTCAGTAAAGCATGATCAAACAAATGGCTATACTGCAGATGTTGTGCTGCATGACATTACTTCATACCAAAGATTGGTTGGTAAATTGTTGTATGCTACTATCACTAGACCAGATATAAGTTGTGCAGTGCAAACTCTCATCTAGTTCATGCAATCTCCCAAGAAATCACATATGGAAACAACTACTAGAGTGATTAGATATTTGAAAGGTTCAGTTGGTCAAGGTGTTTGGTTACATTCTGAACCTACAAACATACTTACTTGTTGCTGTGATTCTGATTGGGCTGCTTGTCCTAACACAAGAAGATCTATCACAGGATATATCATTAAGTTTTGAGAGTCTTTAGTTTCCTAAAAATCAAAGAAGTAACAGACTGTTTCAAGAAGCTCAGTTGAAGCTGAGTACAGAAGTATGGCTTCAGCAGGCTCAGAAATCACATGGCTTCTAAGCTTGTTCAAAGAATTAGGAGAAGATGTTCAGTTACCTATTACTATCTTCAGTGACAGAAAATCAGCTATACAGTTAGCAGCTAATCCAGTGTTACATGAAAAAACCAAAACACATTGAGATAGATTGTCATTTTATTCAGGATAAGATCAAAGCAGGCGAGGTTGACGCTACTTATGTACACACACAACAACTTGCAGACATATTGACAAAAGGATTGAGTCAAGCTCAACATTTGCATCTTTTAGGCAAGCTTGGGAGTGATCAATGTTATGAACTCGTCAGCTTGAGGGGGCGTGTTAAAAGCAGTTAGTGAATATTAGTTAGTTTAATAACTAACAATTCAAATTTAGTTAGTAGGTCTGTTTTGTAATTTTCAGATTAGTAGTTAAACTAGTTTGTTGCCTCGTTTATCGTGCTGATAAAATTATTTGGTAGATATTTTGTACATCCTTTCTATGCTTCTGATTGCTCTATAAGCAGTGAAAGGATTTCACATGTAATGAGTTTTACATATCAATACAAAAATTTCCTCTTCTCTCTTCTTCATGTTCTAGCTTTCTCTCTAAAGGTTATTCAATGGAGTTGTGAGCTTGAATGCTCACTGCCTTTTGTTCAAAGTTGGTCTCTGAAATTTGGTATTAATATTATAATAGTAATTAATGTCGATTTTAATTCCAAGCAAATTGAAGTCGATGGTCCATTAAATAAATTTCCCTACTAAGGTTTATGAATAGCGGTAGAACAAATCCTGCAATAACAAACTCCAAATTGACAAATTCCATCAGAAGCATCCTCATTGTTTTTGCAATTGAAATCACAATTAAAACAACTTCCCTCTGATGAAGTGCTGACTTGATCTACACATGCAATAGGTGGTGGATCGAGTTCTAGTTCCATTTCTGCACCACAAAACAAAATTATCGAAATAAATTAGACGATAAACTTTATTTAAAAAAGAAAACAAATTAAAGGCGCGAAAATGAAGATGTTGAAGGGAAGAATAGTTACGAGCGATTATACTTGTGATGAAAAGGAAGCAGAAAAAAAAGACAAGGAAGTAAACTTGGGACTTATCCATTGATTATCTATATATTTGAATTGTTACGAACATCTATTTATAATCGACAACAATATTATTTGAAAAAGAAAAAATCTTTGTTTATATATATATATAAATAAAAGTTCGAGACTTGTGCCGACTATAAAAGATTCTTATAACTACTAATGTCATGGTATGTAGAAGACCATTTCAAAAGATGCTAAGTTACTTGTATGATAGTTGTATTTTTTGTATGTTCACAAATCACAATTATCATATATAAATATTTAACTCATTATTTTATAAAAAAAAAATTAAAAAAGTGGAGCTAGATTTTTTTTTATGGGTTGTAATGATAATGATTTTTACTTATCGGGTTTCTGGATAGATTATTTTTAATATATTAAATGGAGTGCTAAACTTTTTCAATATAAATATAGATTTTTGAACAAAAATTATTGAATTCTGTCGAATTTCTTTTTAGAAATTTTACCGATTTTTTAAATTCGTCTAATATGTATCAACATCAAACTAAAATATATATTGAGCTTCACAATCTTCTGAGCTATGGTTAGGGTCTTGGGGATGACTCAAAGGTCCGGCTGGTAAGACTTTGATTTAGTCCCTTAAATTTGAACCCCAAAAGTTTTATGTTGAAATTTATGAATTTAGTTTCTCTTTTAATAACAATATTGAATTATATTTTTAAAAGCATAAACATTGAAATATTTTTAATAAAAGTATTTTAAAATTTTGAAATAAACTAGTCAAATCTTCGTAGTAGTATTAAATAATATTTTTACAAAAATATCCAAGTTATTGAATTGAAAACATGACTACATCTTATTAATTTGGATTAAATTTTTATTGTATAAATAAAAATATACGTTAAATTTTGTGTTCATGGTAGAAACAAACTCAATCATAACAATTATAGACGGTAAAAGGTTAAATTGTGTGACATATGATTGTCTAAATATGTATCAAAGCTTGTCGATTTCAAGATATTAACTATATCAATTGATTAAAAATATTCGACATTCTTTCACCATGAAAAATTTAAACGAAAACTTGCTTATCTAGATGCAGTTTATAATTTCTTGTAAGGTGCATACCCTTTCCTGTATCCTGTTATAGATTTTACTCATTCATGCAAAGGATTGCTGGATATAGTAAAAATAAATAGTAAATGGTGGAAATATATTCATTTATGTTATATAACTATTAATAGTTAAGAGTAATCATTATTTATTTACTTTTATATGATATATAAATATTACAATAACTCATAAAAAATGAAGAATAACAAAAATAAGGTAATACTAATAATAATAACTAAAGATGTTTATAGAAATATCTAATTTTCTTGTTATCATTCATGGTAGATTTTTGCTTACATGAAATTATATTTTTACCTTTGATCATCGTTCACTTCTCATATATAGAAAAATGTTTCTAGAATTATTTATTCTTGATAGATTTTTGTTAGAATTAAATTACATTTTTATTCTTAGTCGTCTTCAATACAAATATATCATCCTATTCATTTTTATTTGAAAAGTTACATTTTGACATATTTTTCTTTAATTTCAATCTAATATATATTATTAATGTTATCATACTTATTTATTTTCAATTTTATTAGTTAGCCCAAATAAAGATGGAAATAATCAATTCATGATGAAATTTTATATAAAAAGTATACATTTTTTATAACCATAATGAATAGAAAAAAATATTAAGAATCAAATTAAATAATAGTAAAATAGAGTAATAATAAAATAGATATCACAGTAACTCACATGTCACGATCCAAAAATGGACGTGATGGCACACGTTTTATCCCACCAAGACAAGACAGACTAAAATTCAAACATTACAATAAAATGTGGAAATTTCAGAATCGATTCAAAACGCCCCCAGAATCTGGTAATTGTCACGTGTACAAGCCTCTAAAGTATGACAACTGATTCAAAAAAAAAAAAAAGCCTCAAATGATATTGTTTCTCGGATAGAACAAGATCATAAATAGGTTAGAAGGTCTGGTGAGATAACAAACAGCTACCTCACAATTCTCCACAAGAAACCTCGGACAAGGAGATGAGAAAATATCACAAAGTACGGTCTAGTAACCTACAAAAAATTGTAGTAGCAAGGGGTGAGTACCAAAACACACGGTACCCATCAAGTAAACGTCTAAACTCAAGCTAAGGGGAAACAAGAAGATTCATAAGCAAAGATATGATGTTATTTTTTACTTCGAAGGTCATATATATCCCTCAAGAATCTATTTCTTATCAAATTCTATCTTTATTAGTTCAAGACTTTTATGATTGGTCATAACATAAGGAAAATCACGATTCACGCAGTAGCAGACTTCATTCCCTGATAAATAACATGAACCAAAAAAGAATTGTAGAAAAAAGCAAATAAAAACATTAAGATTGATTCCGAAAAAAATATACAACGATCAATATGTAGTATGTACATGCAAATAGTTACTCCTAGATCTCCTTTATATCTAAATAACCAATTTTTTAATGTGATACAAAACAATAATTACAATAATCACCCCATAATGATTATGTTCGCAATATCAATGGCTTCAACGGATGTCACTCAAACATATAGTTTAATGTCATCATCGACATGAATACCTAAATATGACAAATATAATGAACCCCTAAACAAGGATAATGAGACAAAAATATATTAAAAAGAAGAAACCATGAATAAAAGTACATTATTACTGCTTCTATCTAGACTAAAGAGTTGATAGATAATAAGCAGCAGCAGCAAAAGAGTCGTGGGAGGTTTTGACCAAACTAAGCCATTATATAAAATAATTTACCAAAATAATACATTTTTCTAAAATTTTACAAAACTAGTATAAATGTATTTCACAATAACATTTTAGGGTATATTTTATTTTTTAAAAGTTGACGGCGTTAGATTGTTATACGTTACTCATAGTAACGTTTTACTCCTAAAGTGTTACTCACAATAACGTTTTAGGAGTAAAACGTTACTCAAAATAACATTTTAGGAGTAAAATGTTACTTATAGTAACGTATATCAACCTAACACTGTTAGTTTTTAAAAAACGAAATATACTCTAAAACGTTACTGTGAAATACGTTTATACTAGTTTTGTAAAATTTTAGAAAAATATATTATTTTGGTAAATTGCTTTAGATAATGGTTCAGTTTAGTCAAAAATTCGAGTTATGGTGACACCGAAGCTTCCAAAATTATAGGAGAATACTGGAATCTCTTAGGTATAACATGCCTCAAGCATGTGATGAATCATCTGAATACCTGATAAGTTATAGAATAAAGACACTGATTCTTGCTTCAGATGCTTTCAAAGGGATGAGTGAGTTGATGTTCATTCTAAAGTTGTTTATATAAAACAAGGAGATGAGGTAATTACAAGGTTGTCAAAGTTATTATGCCTAATTTAGTGTATGACCATATAAAAGTATCATAAACTTCACAACTATTTACAATATATTTAAAATTCATCTTAACATTCTTATATTTTATAGTTAATAGCGAAAGATAACGGAGAGAACTAACCATAAAAACTTTCTTATTATAAAGGAGAATATAAAAAACCATGTTTGTGGGATCACATGATTTTTTGAGTTATGTTTTATTGTGAGATTAATGTTGTAATTTTACTTTCTTTAAGTCGAAGGCCTATCCGAAACGAACTCATTATCTAACAATTGAGAGGTATGATTAATCATGTGCAAGGTTTAAATCAGTAGATTTAGCTTTCTAAATGTACATTTAATTAGCTCTATTGATCACGTTCAAGATGCACGTCGGCGGATAATTTGTGTACAATTTTGAAATTGTTCTTTTTTTCTTAAAAACTGGATCATCAAAAGCCATTGTCAACTGTTTACTTATTCCACATATATGCAAATTTATATATAATAGAGTTCTGATAAGTGATTGTGGTCCCAAACTTACATTCCAAAACCAAGTCAATTACATTAGCCAATGTACAGAGGGAGTTTCATACTAAAAAGGCATAATACATAAATATGTAATTTAACTTGGCTTCAAATTAGATTTATGCCATTCAACTTTGAATATGCACAAATAGACACTTAAACTTGTATAAAATTGAACAAACAGACACACATGTCCCACATGTAATCCTACATGTCATTTTTTGTCCTACGTGGTGTCCTATGTGTATTGTTCCATGTAGGACTCATGTGTTTATTTACTTAAAAGTTGAATAGTTAAAGTGTCTGTTTGTGTCTTATGAAAGTTGGAGGTCAAAGTAAAATTTAAAAATAAGTTTGGAGTCCAATATGCCTAGTAAAAAATCTTACACTGGCCAAAATTATATAGTATGTATGTAGTAGAGTTGAAATATCTTATGTTTTATTATGTGTGCTTAAATCTTTATATTCTGAATTTTATTAATAAAAATGTTATATCTGTTTGAGGGTTGAAGGAAATTGGAGTAAAACAAACAAACTCAATTCCAAATTGAAAGGGCTTTAATCACTATAGACCTAAAAATTTTGTCTCAATATCATAGAAATTAATACAGACAAGGAGTGACAACGGGTCGCTCCTCTAGTTGAAGTATCGAGCCCCTTTTTCGTTGCCTAGGTTATACCTTCGGAATACCCCATAGAGAGAAGGAGAGCTAGAGTAAAGAGTAACTGGATCCAAACAACAACATTAAGTAACATTTAACGAATCGGTACATTACATGCATACTTATTGATAAAATAAATCAGCTCAATTTCACAAATATGAACTCGAACCCGTTACTAATTTGTTATATTCCTCTGTTGGATGCATCCCTATTTCCTCTTAGATACATCTATTTCCTCTCAGATACATATTTATCCCTTCTCGAGTACATCGCTTCCCCGAAGTAATATGTCATTCGCAATGTATTGGATAACCAAAGAATGTATTCGAGAGGATTAAAAAATTTGAGATTTTTGTAATTGAGAAAGCTTCTCGGATATAATGTAATTAGCCTCCAAAGATATGAATTTTCTGTAATTTATACTATTTTTTTCTTTAGTAAACAACTTCAATATATTAATTTATAATCTATTTCAAATGGTCATATGACATAACTGTGTAGTTTACAACCTAAATTGAGAAAGTTTAATTTTAAAAAATTCTTTGCAGCAATGGAGAATTGAATTAGATTAAGAGTTAAAACATTTCATGTTCAAGGAATATATAAAATGTTGATATGTTTGAAAAAGTCCATCGCTCTTCATATATATGCGCAAGTGCTATTTATTTTTCACAATATTATTATCTTCGTTTTGTATATTTGCACCATAAGCTTTTCATCTGATAAAATATTAATCATTGATCAATCAATTCGTAAAGATTGATTTAAAGTCTTTCAAATCTCTATTGCTTCAACTTAAGTATAATGTGTTTGTATTTGACTTTATCGATGAAAATTGTGATACATTTATTATTGTCTTCGATAAATAGAAATACTTAAAAATTTATTTCTAACACAATAAAAACAATCAAGAAATCAACTTTATTTCTATATATAATAACAATTATCGTAATGTTATATTTTAAATATTGAAAGTATTTCAAAAATAATTTTGCCTCCACAAAAACAAAAACAATCATGAAAGAAATTTTATTTCCGTATAAAATAACAATTATCGTAATGTTATATTCTTAATTACATTAATTAATTTTTTTGATACTACACTTAATATCATACCGTAAAGAAAACTCTAAAGCTTACCCCATTCCCCCCACCCCCCACCCCCCACACAAAATAACTAATATATTTTTTTTCATGCTTTCTTTTTCTAATTTATTTATTTTTTAGCTTTTTTTCTTCCTCTGAATTTCTAAACAAAGTCTTTTTCTATGATTTTCTTTGGTTTGAATTTCAATATTCATTAGTATTTGAATGTTAAACGTTGACCTTATCAAATTTTCTCTGTTAAATAGTACTCCCTCTGTCCCTATTTAGTTGTCCACTTTAGAAAATGCACACGTATTAAGATAACAATAATTAGCACGTGAAATTACAATTTTACCCTTATAAAATATGGTTTCAAAAAAGATGAATTAAAACTTAGAAATTTTCAAGAAGTTTAAATGAGGGTATAATAGGAAAAAAATTTGTCCTTTCTTGACTTGTTAAAATGGACAAGTAAATAGGGACATCTAAAAGAGGAAATATGGACAAGTAAATAGGGACAGAGGAAATATCATATTTGATATGATAAAAATATAAAAATAGAAATGTTATATTTTATAATCTTTCGATGAATACATTATCAAATTATTGATTTATTAATAATCAAACATTGTTCGTTCTTTTAATCACGAAATTTGATATTTTCTTCAAATTATTTAAAAACTACTGATACGTCATTTTAAAGACTATTTTAATAATCAAAATACGAATTTAGTGGTCGAATTATGTAACATAATATTAAAAGCATGTTTACGCAATACTCCTTTAAAATATTTCTAGAAACAAAATATTAACTATTCAAACACATTTTATTTTAATTAATTCAAAATTTTCTTTCTAAAATTTGTCAAAACCATTTATTATTGTTTGTAAGAAGTTAATTAAGTTGAAACTCTTCATTTAAACAAAATTACAATAATATCCTTATGGGCCCATAACAAAAGTTAAGACATGTATAGATATTTCTTCTAGATTTTCATTTTGACCATTAATTATACGATTTTTATTTTACCCTTAAGTAATGTTAAACTTACTAAAATGTCAGTGATAATCTTTCTCATGGCTCTTCTATATAATAAAATAACCAAGTCCCAACAAATTTTTTATCGAATGAAAATAGTTAGGGTGATCAAAAATCGATGTAGTAGCACCATAATAATCGATAAAGTCCTCTCCAAATAATTATTATGATACATAATTAACTCATTCTAGTACTTCAAACATACGATCGAACTCATCGTCTCATTGTAATCTTCATAATCTAAATTCAATAACTAGGTTTGAATCAAGCTTGTTAATCATTAATTCATCAATAAGTAGCTCTGATTCATCTACCAATTTGTGTGTTGTATCTAGACTTATTTTTTCTTCGATATTAATAAAATCCTTTTCGTACTTCCTTCGTTACAATTTATGTGACGGAATTTTAATTTGTACAAGGTTAAAAAAGAAAATTCAAGACTTTTGAAACTTATAAGCACATAGAACATCCCATAACATTCGTGTGGTTATGTTAATTTTTCTATTGATTAATACTCGCTCTATCTCAATTTATATGACTCACTTTCCTTTTTAGTTAGTCTCACAAAGAATGACATATTTACATATTTAGTAACAATTTAACTTTAAAATGTCCATTTTAACCTTAAAAATGATTTATAAGCACATACATATCTATCACTTATTTTAGACCACAAGTTTCAAAAATATTTATTCCTTTCGATTTTAAATTCAATATTAAATCAAAATTAATTTAACTCATATAAATTGAAACGAAGAGAGTATAAAAAAACGTTCAAACTTCAAAGGTAAATGACTGCAAATAGAATATTTCAAACACACTCACACACATAATTACAAAGAGACGCATCACCATTTAGATAATGGCACCACTGCTGCTATAATAATATATATATAATAACCATGTAGTTATTAATTAATAGCAGCATTATTTATTTAATTATATGTGTATTAGTACATAATAAGATAGTGCCATGTGATATTAATGGCTTTATATTGTTGTTTTTAACAATGATAGTAGCAGTAGCAATCTCCATGAGAACAACTGCCATATTTAGCATCTTCTTTTTCCATGCACCAATGGTTACATTTCTTGTGGAAACACTTCCCATTCCAACTCTTGCTATGCTTCCCACAGTGTTTTGCTTCTGTTATTTGTGTCTCTGTATCAAAAATGATTTATACGATTTAAATTATATATACTGATTATGTAAAGAATTATTACGTACAATCTTCAATATAGAAATGATTTTTATTTTTTTTTAATTACGATTTAAATTGTCATATAATATTTAAAATGTATGTACCCATAATCAACATGTGTTTTGTTTGATTTGAAAGAAAATATTTTTTGAAAAATAATTTTTTTAATTGAAGCAGGAAAAATAAGTTTCATGGTAAGTGATGCTTTCATTAAAATTCCAAGCTTAGAGATCATATGTAAACATAAAAGTGCAACCTTAGGGTTTGTTAGTATGATATAATTTTTTATTTTTATATTTTCTTCGTCAAATATGTTTGGAAAATATTTTTAAAAGGAAACAAGTTATACATACTGATGACATTTCACATTAATTGTATCCTCCCACACATAAACAGGACACCTCATCAATCCTAACCTCACCATCCCACATACCCTATCTCCCCGTCTTAACCTGACATAATATTTGTCTAAATAGTTATATACAAATGCTTTCAAAATAATAGTTTTACTTATCTACCAATCACTAGAAAATAAGTAGGATTAATACTGATCACTTATATTTTCCTAAAAAACATTTTTCAAGAAATTATTTGAACATTTTTCTTCCTACAAAACATACCATATAATCTAACATATACATGATGTATTTACAATACTTTATCCTATTAAGCAACTAGAAAAAAAAAATACTTAAGAATTTCTCACCAGAAGCAAACATGAGAAGAAAGCAAATTAGGATAGCAGAGAGAGTTATTATGTTAAATTTAGGTTGAGCCATTTCTTTAGCTCTTTATGAGATGTTTTAATTTGTGTAATCTAAGTTTTATAAGAGGGTCTATTTATAGTGACACAAAAATAATAATTTTACTAACACTTGTTTCTAAAATTAACATTAAGCACACAAAGTAAAGAAAATGTCAAAGAAAATATTTTGTATTGATCAAATTAAAGGTTATCCTTCTTGCATCACATTCATCTCGAAAGTATTACGGACATATAATTAATTATTCCTTAAATAAATTGACCATATTAAATTTAGAAGACTTAATGGAAGCCAATTGATAGTCTTTATGGAATTATAATTTTATTTTTTCCATATCTCTCTTTCTAATTGAAACATTAGTAGTGATTCTATATTTTATTTTCATGGGAAAAAAGTGTTTTTTTTCTAGCACAAATTAATGAGAAATTTATGTTAAGAAATATGATCTTTTTTCGTATTTTTATTTGGAAAATAATGGTAAAAGACATATTTTCATTGAAATAATGAAAAGTTTCCTAATTTTTTGGTATGAAAACACTATTAGTTTTTATTTTCTTAGTGATTTAATCAAAATATATGTTAAAATAATTACTTAATATTTTTGGATGAAAATTTTAAATAAGAGAGAATTGGTGACTTTTTAATAGTGTATGGGGAACCATTTACTTTAAAATATGTTCATAAAAGAATTGCACACAAATTTCTACTTAAAAATACCCTTTTTTTGGTTACATTTTAAAACACTTTAAACTCTCACTATATCCTTATAAGAATATGTTTTTTTTTAGTTATATAACTGTGATATATAAAAGTTTTTTTTTTTCAAACTCCTTACTCAAATTTAATCCAACTCACTCGATTGACACCTCTAGCGTGTAATAAACTTATGAAAATTATATCCCCTCTTTCTATTGAGAAAGTCATTTTTGTGATTTAATAAATTCTATTCTTATAGAAAATGTCATAAATTAAACATAGAAACATTTAATCCTCACCTAACACACCTTACGTGTAATAGTAATTTATCATTTATAGTATTATATTGCAAGTTTATACTTTTGTCAAAGACAATAATGTCAATTTGAAATGATTATTTAGGTTTTGTTACGTCCTATACCTAATGGTAATTGATTTATTGTGAAAATATACAAGTTTTATAGCTAGTCATTAATGACAAGCATACCAATTAGTTGAAATAAATTATATAGGCTTTGTAACCCTGCACGCAATGGTTAATTGATCGTAATATATACTAAAAAGTGTTAAACTTGTATGTATTTGATAATATAAATAATTTTGATATTATCAATGTATTATAACATGTTAAAGCTAACATGGACGTCTTAACTTTTACATAATTAATGTCATCACTATAACAAAAGAGGGTTTTACGAGTAATTATTTAACGATACTAATATAATTGTCACATTCTTATATTTAGCAGCAGAAATAATGAATATTTACCATCAACATTTTAGGTAAATGTCGTTAAAAGTTTTAGCGACTCTAAATAAAATGTTATTAACTCAATTACAACTAAGTATTTTACAACAACAAAAGAAAAATTCATTGTCGCTAAATATCTTTTTTGTTGGAGTGCATTATATTATTATTGATATTATTTGTAGTTATCTTATAGATATATGTAAGTTAAATCAAACATTAAGAAAGATCAAGTTGCTTCAAGAGTTTAAGCTTGAATTTTTCAAAAATAGTTAGGTATTTGTTGGATATAATCAAAGTTAAATATATTTGTGGAGAGAGGGAAAATCGTTATTAATACTTGAGAAAATGGATAAATAGAAAGAAAGGTGAAAATGACTTTTTCATGTTAAATTATCTGATATATATCTACTCAAAATAAACATTTAGCATTAGTTGTTCGATCAAATTTCCTATTTACTTGATTTTGACTTAGTTATAGATCATGGTGTAGGGACCATTTTGTATAAATCTTGATCACTAATTTGATTATCTACTAGCATCAAATCAATTATTATTAAAATATTTGATAACTTTAATCATCAAGATTTAGATAATATTTTTATAAAATAATATACATTGATGGTTAAGATAATATTTATATATGTGTTCTCATAATCCCATGATCTCAATATTTTGTATAACAAATTAGATGTTAAAACCACGTTGATCCCTGGAACACAGTTCACGTAGGAGATTGTTTCCTGAAAAAAATCAAAGAGTGGTTATTTTATTTGATTTTATTTTTAAAATAAAAAAATTATCACCATATGGTGGTGAGACCTCTATATTGATAAATAAAATTACAAAGCTAAGGAGAGCTTAATGTCACGGACTTAGAATATTTGCTAAGACTCCGTACGGCCCTCGACAACTTACTCACTAATCTTTCAAGATCTTGTAAGTTCAAGGAAGCCTTTAAGACTTTGATCGCTAAGAGAATGCTTGAAAAAAAACTTAGAAAGAACAAAAGAGGACTTTGGAAGAAGACTTTTGTATTGCTTTGGAAGATTGGTTACAACTTGCTTGGTTGGTTTACAAATGAGAGCCCACCTATTTATACTACTTCATAGGGCTAAAGTGTAAATAAAATTACTTAGAATTCTCTAGCCTTCTCGATTAATCTAGAAGGTTCTAGAGTTCTCGCAAACCTCTCCACAACTCTGGACTCTTCCGCCTCTATCAGATGCAAAATTTAACAATGATGTGGCGGGACGTCAAACACTCACCCACCCGATGATGCAACGACCGCGACACATTGCTGCAAAAACTCCTGGACTTTGTCTTTAAATTACCACAAGTCTTCATATTTGTCGCATGTGGCCTCTTCTGGAGTTTGTCCCTTCAAATGCACAAGGAACAAGGCGCTAGCTTGTTGACCTCGCTTCCATTTGGCTTCATAATCAATGATAGCCTCAATCTCTCGGTCATGCGAGGCGCTGACAATAATGGGTGCCCGTTGTGATCGATTCCGACTAGGATCCTCCTTGTCCTCATGGTACGGCTTGAGGACGCTCGCATGAAACACCGGATGGATCTTGAAGTGAGGAGGTAACTCCAACTTGTATGAGATCTTACCCACCTTGGAAACGGTCTTGAACGGACCCTCATATTTGCGCACTAAGTTTTGATGGACACCCCTTAGTGCCTTGAACTGTCTTGGGTTGAATTTCACCAATACAGTGTCGCCTTCTTTATAGTCCGTGGGACTATGCTTGCGGTCGGCGAACTTCTTCTTTTTTATGGCTGCCTAGTCCAAGTAGGACTTGACAGTGTCAAGCTTATCCTCCCATCCCTTGGAAGATGGTAGGCACCCAAACTCTTTCCCTCAAAAGCAGTTGGTAACGAATGCGGAGTCTGGGATTGTTGGCCTATTGCCAACTCAAATGGTGTGCGCCCGGTGGACTCGCTCCTCTGTAAATTGTAGAAAAATTGTGCCATGTTTAAGAGACTGGCCCAATCCTTCTGATGTGCACTAACATAATGCCTTAGATAACACTCCAATAGGGCGTTGACGCGTTCGGTCTGGCCATCGGTCTGCGGGTGGAAACTTATGGAAAAGTGAAGCTCCGTGCCAAGTATCTTGAACATCTCTCTCCAAAAGTTCACGGTAAAGCGGGGGTCTCGATCGCTAATGATATGTCTCGGCAGCCCCCAATAGTTCACCGCGTTCTTAAAGAATAATCGAGCAGCTTCCTTTGCGGTGCAAACGGCTGTGGCGGGCATGAAGATTGCATACTTTAAAAACCTATCCATCACGACCATGATTGTACCAAAACCGTCGAACTTCGGCAAGGAAGTGAATTAAGACTGGTCAACGGATCGGAACCGGGTCACCGGACCGGAATGAACCGGTACCGGACCGGACCGGAATCCGTTGACCGGAATTTTGACCGGTACTGGGATGAACCGGACCGGAATTACCGGGATGGTTCATCAGTTCCGTACCGTTCCACTATATACCGGGACGGAACCGGAATGAACCGGAACGGACCGGGATGGAATGAGACGGGATTAACGGGACGATATTTTTTGAAATTACGAAAATATAATTTTTTTTTATTTTTTAAGTATAAATTAATAGTTTTTAAATTTATACTATAATTTTTAACTTAAGTTTTTTTTAAAGATATTTTATTAATTTTTTTGATTATTGTTAAGTTTGCAAGTAATCTAATAAAGTTTTCAAAATTTAAATCTTTTGAAGTTTATACTTTATAAGTTATTACTTATATTCATTAATATTTATTTTATAAGTTATATTTATAACTTGTATCTTGTAAATATTAAATAAATAAAATTTGTAATTTTAAAAAAGTAAATTAAAATAAGGATAAAACAATTACAAAAATTAAAAAATATCAATTTAATTTATTTAAATTTGTAACAAATTACAATTTCAATTTACAACTATTAGTAGAGTACATAGCTTACGTAGCCACCTTCTAGGAAGGGTTCTGTTTCAACTATGTCTCGAATGTAATACTAATAGTTGTATAGTCCCGTAAATCCTCTTTCTAACTCAGCTATGGATTGATTGTGATCAACTTCTGGTCTTGGTAAAGCTCGTTGACGATTTTGAATTTCGATGCCATCATCACTACCACATCCAATAGCTGAATCTATGAAAAGTTCAAATTGACTATCTAACTTTGGAAGTCCTTGATTTCGACGCTCAGCATTTATCCAGTCTCTAAATAACACTGATATCTCCAGGCTGTCTTCTGCTAACGAATATCTGTGGTCTCCAATTTGAAATCTTGCCGCGCTGAAAGCTGCCTCCGAAGCTACTGATGATCCTTGAATTGCAAGCACATCCTTCACCATCCTACTAAGTTTTGGATATTGAGCTCCACGATTCCTCCACCAGTTCAATAGTTCCGGTATACCATTATCGTTTGTAATATCATTTGTACCCTGTTCAAGATATTTAACAAATTCACATTTATTAGAAGAGTCAAGACCAAGTTTATGTTTCACTCGTCCATGAGCACCTACTTGATTCGTAGACGTTTGAGGATTTTCAACATTATCTAAGAATGAATATTTATCATACATTTCTTTTGCAAAGTATTTTATACTATTTTGACATGTTATCAAATCAGGTTCTTCTTCAGGTTGAATATCTAAATTCTGATAAATGCATTCAACTAAAGCTTTTGCACCATATTCTTTATATTCGGGGTTCAAAAAGAAATGCAGTTAAATAAATTTGAGGAATACGAAAAAAATATTTTTTAAATTTTGTAATCATAACTTCAATAGCAGAGGTGAATAAAGTATTTGTTCTATATTCTGAAAAAATAGATGAAATCTCACATATGTGTATTAAAATTTCAGAAATAGTAGGATAATATATTCCAGAAAAAATTTTAGTAGCATCATAAAATGATTTCAAAAATATTCTAAGTTCATTTACTTCATCCCAATCACTATCATTAATTTTAAATTCAGGATAAGCATTATGATTATTAAATAGCGTAGTAATAGGTTGCCTATATGCATAAGCAACTTCAAGCATATCATAAAGGAATTCCATCTAGTTTTTACATGCTTCAGAACTTTTCTAAACGGAAGTTTAAATGCTTTACAAAGTTCTCTAAATTGATTAATTCTACTACTACTATTCATATGAAAAATGTAAAAACAAGCATTATCAATTTTATCACAACTATTTTCAAATAATTTCACACCGTCACTAACAACTAAATTTAATATATGCGCGGCACATCTAACATGAAAAGCATATTTACTAATAGGACAAAGTCTAGGTTCTAGCATATTAATAGCATTTAAATTAGCAGAGGCATTATCTAAAGTAATACTAACGACTTTATCACAAAGACCAAAAAAATCTAAAATTTCCAACACAGTAGCAGCAATATAAATTCCGGTTTTTTTCTTTTGACAAATTTTATAACCAATAATTCTTTTTTGTAAATTCCAATTATAATCGATCCAATGCGCAGTAACAGTTAAATAATCGAAACCATTAGGACTACGACCCATATCAGTAGTAATAGCAACTCTACAATCCATTAGTTCAAAATAGGCACGTAAATATCGACAATATTTTTCTTGAAATTCGAAAATATCTCTTTTTACCATGCTTCTTGATAAACCTTGAAAACTAGGATTATATGTTTCACGAATATAAGCAATAAAACCCGGATGTTCTCCAAAACTAAAAGGTAAACCACAAACAACAACTATTTTAGCAAAGTTTTCACGATCACGATCCTTGTTATAGGTTCGATGTGTAAGAGGACCACTTGGGTTCGAAGTATTTAACTCACTTTGAACCATATTTGATCCTCTAACCGATTCTTCAACATTACAATTTCCAACAACTTCAAGAAAAGACATATATGCAAACCACTCTTTACTATGCTTGTTAATCAAATGTTTTTTTAATCCCCCCGTTGAACCTCCCGTCCCACCAGATGTATATTTAAAATGTTCTTTACAAAGATTACATATACTAAAAGTTTTTTCTTCATTCAAATAACAAAATTTTCACACATGTGATTTTAAAGAACGTTGTACCTTGGTCTTACCTCTAGTTGGAATAATAGGGGGACGAGTAGTTCCAACCGGAGGTGGAGCTTCAATACCTATACTATTGACTGTATTGAGGTCGGCGGCGGGGCTAGTCGGTGTATCATCTAAATCTACTTCTTCATCTAAATTTAATTGTTCATCCGTTTCCACTTCTTCATTTTCTTGATTAATACCATAATGTCTTTCATAGAGTTCATGGGGAGTCGGACTATCTGAATTAATATTTATAGGATCGGGACGGGAAAAACTAGTTTCATTCACATGCGTAAATTCATCTGTATTTATTCTAACAAGAGGAATTTTAGATTTAGACGAACTAGCACCTTTATTAGTTTTTTTAACTAATTTTTTTACTGATTCTACTAGACCTTTTTTACTTCCACTTTTTTTAGAAGACTCCATGATATAAAATTATAAATTATAAAATACGAAACTTAACAAGAACAATAATATAACAAGAACAACTTACAAGTTAAATAATAAATACAAAAAATAAATATAAGATTAGAGAGTGGAACGAAGTTACTAAACGTTTGTGTAAGAACAAACGATTATAATGAAAATTAAAATATTAATGTCGAAACTTGAAATTTGAAGAAGATTCCTCCTCCGAAATACACCAAATGACCAAATGATATAAGTTATAAATATGAATGTAATTTGGAAATATATATTCTCTCAAATACTCAGACTTATATTTGTAAGTTGTAATTTGTATATAAAATTTTTACACACAACTCTAATTATAAAACAAAAAACTAGCCGTTTTAATTTTTCCGTTTAAAGCCGTTGGTAAGGGTGGTCTCGGGAAAAGGGTAGGGGGCGGGGGGGCTGCCTACTGCAGCTGCAGTGCAGCTTTATGCAGACTGCAGTCTGCAGGCTGCAGGGGCGAGCAGGGCAGGCAGGGGCGGGTAGGGCGGGGAATTTGAAAAAATTTGAATTTTAAAATATAATTTATAAAAAATTATATAAATTATATAAAATATAAAATATAAAAAAATTAATATATATTAAATTAACCGGACCGGAACCGGAATGAACCGGGATGAACCAGTACCGGTACACCGGTACGAAACTACGGTTCCATCCCGTTCCGTGTACCGGTTTAGACTATCCCGGCCCGTCCCGTAGGCAACCGAAACGGGACGAATCGGAACGAACCGGAACGGTACCGGTACGTCCCGTTCCGTTGCCCAATCTTAGAAGTGATGAAGTCCATAGTCACGCTCTCCCATGGGCGTTCTGCTACGGGTAGTGGCTCTAGTAACCCTCTCGGTTGTCTTTGTTCCACTTTGTCTTGATGTTGGCACTCAAGACAAGTCTGCACATAGCACTCAATATCGACCCGCTTACGTGGCTAAAAGTAAATAGCCTCAATCAGTGCCCTCGTACGTCACTACCCTGGATGCCCTACCCACGTGGCTTTCCTTAATTATACGCCGCTTGATAGACCTGAATTTGGGTACATAGACCCTTCGGCCGATAGTGAGCAAAAGTCTATCTTCTATCCAAAAGCGTTGGGTTTTGCCTGGGGACGCCAACTCCATCAGCTTCTTGGCCTCTGGATCGTGTTGCATGCCATCCTTGATTGTATCTTGAATGCCACAATGAGTTATAGTGATGGCAGCAAGCTCGGCTTTCCTGCTTAGTGTGTCGTCCACGACATTGTCTCTTCCTGGCTTGTACTCCAAAACGTATTCGAACTCGGCCAGGAAATCTTGCCATCTAGCTTACTTCGGGGTGATATTATTTTGTGATTGGAAGTATCTAGTGGTCACGTTGTCGATCTTGACCACAAATTTGGAGCCTATTAAGTAGTGTCTCCACGTACGTAGGCAGTGCACAATGGTCGTCATCTCATTCTCTGCACTGTGTACCGTCGTTCGACCTCGTATAATTTGTGGCTCTCGAATGCTATTGGGTGTCTATCTTGCATTAAGACTCCCCCAATGACAAAGTCTGAGGCATCTGTATGTATTTTGAAGGTCTTGGAGAATTCGAGCAACGTCAAGACCAGCTCTTCTGTTACTGCGGCCTTGAGACCTTCGAACACTCTTTGGCACTCCACGCTCCAAACCCACGAATTATTCTTCTTTCACAACTCGGTCAGCGGAGCGGCTTTAACGAAGTAGCCATTGATTATCTCTAGTCCAAGGAAGGATTGAAGCTCGATCACCTTCGTGGGCGCCTCCTACTCCTGGATCTCTCGAATCTTTGCCTCATCCATCCGTAGTTCGCCCTAGCTGATAACAAGGCCTAAGAATTGCACCTCATGCTGGGAAAACTCGCACTTGTCCCGCTTGACATAGAGCTGGTTCTCCCGTAAGATTTGGAAGACTTTTCTCAAGTGCTCCACGTGCTCCTCTAAGGTGTTGCTATAGATGGCTATGTCATGCAAGTACACAACCACGAACTGGTCCAAGTAGGGGTGAAATATCTTGTTCATCAGTGTGCAAAAGGTGGCGGGTGCATTGGTTAAGCCGAATGGAATCACCAACCACTCGTATCCTCCATATCTGGTCACGCACGCTGTCTTTGGCTCGTTCCCCTCCGCGATGCGCACTTGGTAGTAGACTTTTCGGAGATCCATCTTGGTGAAGTACTTGGCCTGCCCAAGTAGAACAAACAAGTCTACAATTAGCGGGATAGGATATTTGTTCTTTATTGTCACCTTTGTTTACATCCCTACTCTGTCGAAATAGGGCGAAACGTCGCGGCAACTCCGAAATTAATTAATTGATTCAATTTTAATGAAGTTTTAAAAATAAACAAGTTATGAAAAAAGTCGCCACCTAATTTTAGGAAAACTAGGAAACCAATTATTAATCTCGAAACCAAATTGATTCTAGGTAAAGGGTTCAAGTTATTTCGAAGGAAAGGGGTTAGGCACCCTTCGAAATCCACAATTGTGGTTACCGATTGAATTCATTTTTTTTTTCAAATTGAGGAAAAATATAATAATATACAAATAACAAAAATGCAATATACACAATAAAATAACAATCATCGGCCTAAGGTTTGTCTAACGTCAATATTTACAAAATAACGAAATAAAAAATATAATTCGAACTTTTTCGAATAATTTCAAGGAGAAACACCTCCGTGTACCTGTAAAGACACTTAGTAAAAGAGTTAGTGCCAAATAAATATAAATAAAAATGAATAACTCAAATAATAAATTAGGAATAAAAATCCGTCTTATTAACATGGGAGGCCTTGGAAATCGACGGTAATTTCTTCATCGACCACTTCCAACAACTAAAATTATATATAAACTTAAATTAAATTTCCGTCTTTTTAAAATGGAAAGGCCTCTAAACCCGACGGATAGATTTTTCATTGGCCAATTTCATTTTATTTGACATTAGCAAACATTAAATCTTTTAATGTCTACCAATAACAAGTAGCAGTCAAATGAGTGATTAAGAATTATGCAAATTGATGTATAGAAGCCCGCGAAGTTATCATTAGCAACAATTATAGTTAAATAGCAGAAGTAACACCTACTAGTGAAATTGTTTTAACACAATTCATCGGAATGGTTCAGATTTTAATGGACTAAAGTTTTAAACAAAATCAAACACAAAACAATTCAAAGGAGTAAAAATAACAATCTAAAATAGCAACAAGGGCAACATGAACAGTTAACAACACTTCAATTTATTATAATCAAAACAAGCAAATAAAAAGACCATTTTATTAAATCTAATAAGTAATAGAAAAATAGAGATAAATATAATACTCTACCACCTTAGTCAACCTAAATCCTTATTAATTAAACTTTATCACTGCATTTATATTTATATTAAATTAGAATGCAAAATAATAGAAAGTTTTAAGCAATATCAATGAATATGAAAAAAAAAAACAAGATCATTAACTAATTAAACCATCATCATGTAAAAAAGAATACCCAAATAAAATTAAATAAAATGATATCAACAATAGAGATAGAGTTACTTGAAGCATTTTTTCTGATCTGATTTGGCCCTTTATTTGTTGTTGTTCATGGATTTTGGAACTCTTTGGTGTGAGATCTAGTTGAGTAGCTTTGCCTGAGTTAGAGTTCTTATTCCGTTAAAACACCTGCCAAATTAACAACTCATAAAGGGTGAGGGGAAGAGGAAAAATATGGGAATGGAGGCAATTTTTTGGTGAGTTTCCAGTGGAGAAGAAAGGGGTTGCAATAGGTTTTGTTTCTTGTGGTTTGTGGTGGTGGGTTTGAGCTTTTTTTTCCGGCGAAGTCGAGCAGTGATGAAGGGTAGCGTCGATTTTTTTTTTTGGAAATGAGAAGAAGAAGTGAGGGTTGTTTGTTTGTAGTCCTTCACCGGAAATGGGGTCTAGTTTAGAGAATACGGAAATGGAGGGAAAGAGGAGGGGCAGTGGGTGGCGGCTCCTGATGGGTGCTCTCGCCGAAGCGAATGGAGAGGAGAGAGTGGGTGGAGGCTGGAGATGGAGAGGGAGGGGGAGAAGGGAGAAAGGGGAGGGGAAGGAAGGGAGAAAGGGGAGGGGCTGGCGGCTGTGAGGAAAATGGGAAAAAGGGAGAGGGAAGGGTTTTTATCCTCTTTTTTTTCATACTCTCCACAAAATAATATCCACACTAAAAAATATGAGCCTAAGTTATGGGTTTAGTATTGTGACCCAAAATTTTTGCAATAGAATTCCTAATATTTTTTTTTATTATTATTTTTGTGTATTTGACTAAATTTTAGACTGTGCTAAATTCACACAAATATTAACAAATGTAACAAATAAATAAATAAAACTTCAAAATCACAAAATTTTAAAATGTTAGGCCAAAATTGGGTGTCAACAACTTTATTGAGAGCCCGATAGTCGATGCATAAGCGCAACGACCCATCTTTCTTCTTTTGGAACATCATTGGCGCGCCATAAGGTGCCTTGGATGGATTCATGTGATCGGCCTCGAGGAGCTCCTTCAACTGCTTCCTTAGCTCCTCTAACTCGGGTGGAGCCATACGGTAATGTGCAAGTACGGGTGGCTTGGCTCGAACTTCCAACTCTATCTTGTGGTCTACTTCATGCCTCGGCGGTAGAGTCTTCGGTAGCTTATCCAGCATCACGTCTTTGTTCTCTTCAAGGAGAGTCTCTATGATTGGTGGCAAGGACTCCATAGTACCATTGTCTTCTCCTGAACTTGCAATGGTAGCTAGGAATGTCGGTTCTCTTTTCTTTAGGCCCTTCACAATCAGCATGAACGATAAGTGGGCGTGTCCTTCCTATTTTGAATTGGCACCTAGACTAGATGTATCATGTATGACCCTGGCCGCTCCATGATCATGATTCGTTGGAGGTAAGGGTCGATCATCGTGTGGTAGCGCTGGAAGAACATTTGCCCGAGAATGATATCAAATATGTCTAAAGGAGCGACGGTAAAGTTTGTCTTACCTTGCCACTTACCCAACGTGATGCTCACTCCTTGGGCGACCCCACATAAGGGAGTCAGTGGGGCATTAACTGTCTTGAGCTGGATGTTGCTTGGCACGTAATTCAGCCCTAACCTCTCTGCCGCCGTCTTGGTCATGATATTTTCTTCGGCCTTTGAGTCTACCATGGCACGAGCTTGTCGTCTATTTATGGAGATGTCTACATACTGCGTGCTGAAATTTCCTGGCTTCTCTGCTTGACAATCGCACCCCATAATCCTACCATGCCCAGTTGCGTCGTGTCTGCATCTTGTCATTGCTCCTGCGTTTCCTTCTCTTTCCGCTCGCGAAGGATGGCACCAAGGTTCTTCATTTCGGGGCACCTGGCATAGCCGTGCGACCCTCCGCATATGTAGCAGCCATCTCCTTTGTTGGTCTGCGCCCGCTTCTCTGTGTAATTCTAGCGCCCAAACCGCTTAATGTCCGTCTTGTGGGGGTCGTGCTGGGGGTGTGCCTGCTTCTCCTTGCTTCGGCCACAGTCTCCCCCACCTTTGGAATGTCTACTTCTTGTATCTTTGCCTTCACTTTGTCATGTCTTTCATGTTTGAAGTCCGTCAAGGACTCGACTTGTGTGATGGCTTCATCTATGGTCTTGACCTGACACCGCTCCAACTCCGTCTTGGCCTAATTTTGCAGTCCGTCCTTGAAGTGGAACAACATGTCCTCGTCTGTGAGGTTGGGAATTTGAAGCATTAGAGTTGTGAACTCCTTCACATACGCCCGAGTGCTTTCCGTTTGCTTCAATTTACGAAACTTGCGCTTAACCTCGTAAATGACGTCGTTAGGGAAGAGAGCTTTCTTGAATTCTTCGCGGAATTGATCCCACGTGTTGATGGTGCACGCTCCCTTCCCGATCTCAGCCTCTTTGCGCCTTCACCATAGCATAGTCATTTCAGACATGTACAATACGACAGTGTTGATCTTGTTCTCGCCGTTTCTCACCCGACTACACTTGAATTAATTCTCCAAGTTCCATAGAAATTTTTCCACCTCTTGAGAGTCATGGACACCCTTGAATATAGGTGGCTTGGGAGACTCGACCCTGGCCTCCCTGTCATGGTCAGGTGATGCAAATCCTCTAACCTCCACGCCTTCCTTGAGTGTTTTCACTTCGTCCTTCAGCGTCTCGATCGTGCTAAGAACGTTCATAAGCCGGCACTCTAAGGAAGTGATGGCCTCCTTCATATCGAACTCAGCCCGCTGGAGACCCACCAACTCCTTACGGATGTTTTCGTTCTCCTCAAGGGTCTTGAACTTGCCGTCTGCCACGTTCACGCGCCGGCCTAATATCTCTACGACCTGCCTTGCCACTTCCACCCTTGTGACCCATTCTTCAGTAGTGATGTCTATGGTGTCTTCACCCAATTCATCGTCACTTGCTTCGATAGTGGAGGGTGGATGAGATGTTAGCGCCTCGCTAGGTGTGGGGTCGGGCAAAACCTCTTCATTACCCTTTTGATGTTTCGTCCCCTTTAGGTTCTTCTTTCCACCATCCATATGGATGTTGGTGGTGCTAGTGCCGTTCATGTCTCCTTCGGTAGCCATTCCCTTAATATCAAACCTCGCTCTGATACCACGTTGTCACGGACTTAGAGTATTTATTAAGACTCCGTGCGGCCATCGACTACTTACTCACTAATCTTTCAAGATCTTGTAAGTTCAAGGAAGAATTTAAGACTTTGATCGCTAAGAGAATGCTTGAAAAAGAACTTAGAAAGAACAAAAGAGGACTTTGGAAGAAGGCTTTTGTATTGCTTTGGAAGATTGCTTACAACTTGCTTGGTTGGTTTACAAATGAGAGCCCACCTATTTATACTACTTCCTAGGGCTTAAGTGTAAATAAAAATTACTTAGAAATCCCTATTCTAGAAAAGTCTACCCTTTTTAGGATCTTTCAAAGACTTTCTTGAAATGTCTAAGTTATTCTAGAGAATTCCTCAGAATTATCTAGCTTTCTCGATTAATCTAGAAGGTTCTAGAGTTCTCCGCAAACCTCTCCACAATTCTAGACTCTTCCACCTCTATCTGGATGTAAAATTAACAATGATGTGGCGGGACGTCACATTAAGCTCCAATCCATTGTTTCAATAGCTATTTCGCAAAAACTAAGGTTTTGACCAAAATATATAAGTTTTGCACAAATTTACAAGATTAGTTCTATACAAATAATTCTTCCTCTTCTTATGCCTTAGGGACACCGTTTGTATGAGATCAAAATTGTAAGATTCATATGCAGAACTAAACAACTCCTCAGTTGTAATACTCCATTTTGTCAAGGCACCTGCAACTTGATTGTCTTCCCTGTAACAATGTTTACCTCACAAGTAATCTATTAAGAGTAAAACAATTTTTTTTAATGGCTTAACTTACATAAATTTTGAAACAACCATTAATAATCTTCATAGATAATAAAACCAAGGACAAGGTCCTATTTGAATCCCTACTCATTATAGCTACCCCTTTTCGTATTTTATTTCTTAATTTTTTTAATAAACTTCTTAAAAAATTTTCATTAGCTATATGTTGTCGATCGTTACAAAAATTGAATTTCCTCTTATAAAGTGGTCTCGCTCATTATTATTTGTATGTATCAGACCATAATATATAGTGAATTTAACACTTTTATAAAGCATTTTCTCACTTATTTAAGGAATTCCTTTCTTGACATTTATAAGGTTAGTTTATCCTGCCGTGCCAATTTGTTATGAGATAGTTTCAAGTATATACAATAATTACAATGAATATACCCATGATTTTATTGACATAAGAAATAGCCTAGCAAGTATAGAGTGATTATAGATTAAGATATACTCAAAATTTGACTGAATATAGTTTATCTATACATGAGTCATCATACATTGATTACACAATATGATACACTCAAATAACTGAATATAACTTAATTATACATGAAGTATACACTAAATACACAAGAACTACATATTTACTATTCAATCCCGAGCAATTCAAAATTATCTCTAAATAACACAGATTTTAGATATGAGTTCCTCTCGATATATCCAATATTTATATGCATAATTCTTTCAAAATAGTTCACCTTTACCGTACGTCGAGTTTTAAAGAAAAAAAAAGGAAGAAGGAGGAGGAGGAAGATGAAAGAGGCGGAGAACGCAAGAGGAAGAAGGAGGAGGAGACAGGACATAGAAGAAGAGAAAAGTTGCGTAAAGTTTATATAAGTTCGAACTAAATAGATGGAGCTCGGATACATTATGACATAAATCAGATACATAATATGTAGCTCGGATACATTATAACATAAATCAGATACATAATATGTAGCTCGCATACATTAAAAATTAGCTTTGATACATTATAAAATAAACCGAATACATAATATATAACTCGAATACATTAAATACTGACTCTAATACATTAATATGTAGTTCGAACACATTAGAAAAATAAAAAAATTTAAAAATTCTTTAAAATAAATGGAGATTTCAAAAAGACGTAATACGTGTATTTCAATAATTTTTCCTTGTATGATCCGGAACATGACATATAACATAGTCTAGAACCAAATAATAACAAAGACAGACCCAATCTCCATAGTAAATTTGAAAGCCCAAATATCGACCCAAAATTGTGTACTTGTAACATCTTACGTCTTACTTCTTAGTAGACAAACAATGTTTCTTAGAGCTAAATCTCAACAATATAAAATCTCCCGCTTTTTCACCATTGAAGCAACAAAACAAGCTTTCAATAATCAACAAGAATGTTTTCCCATTACTCAACAACTCTTATTCCTCTTGAAAAAATGCATTACAATCAAACAAGTACAACAAATCCATGCCCAAATGTTAATTTACTCTATAGACAAAGCCAACTTTTTGCTTTCAAGAATAATAGACCTCAAGAATTTCGACTATGCTACTCTTCTTTTTTCACATATTCATAGCCCCAATGAGTATGCATTTAATATTATGATAAGAGGGTTAACTACAACATGGCAAAAATTTGATCTTTCTTTAGAATTTTATCACAAAATGAAGTCTTTAGGTTTGAAAACTGATAATTTTACCTACCCTTTTGTGTTTATGTGTTGTGGGAATCTTTTAGCTGTGAAACTTGGTATATTAGCTCATTGTGAGGTTGTGAAAAATGGGTTGTTTGTGGATTTTCATGTTGGTCATTCTTTGATTACTATGTATTCACGTTTTGGGAAAATGGGTTTTGCAAGGAAGGTGTTTGATGAAATTTCACTGAGAGATTTGGTTTCGTGGAATTCGATGATTTCGGGGTATGCTCAAACGGGTTGTTCGAGAGAGGCAGTGGGATTGTTTATGGAAATGAGGGATGAGGGGTTTGAACCTGATGAGAGGAGTCTTGTGAGTGTTCTTGTGGCATGTGGGGATTTGGGAGATGTGAATTTGGGGAAGTGGGTGGAGGAGTATGTTGTGGGGAAGAGAATGGAGATGAATTCTTTTATTGGTTCATCTCTGATTAACATGTATGGAAAGTGTGGAGATTTGGTTTCTGCTAGAAGGATCTTTGATGGCATGAAGAAGAAAGATGCCATCACTTGGAATGCAATGATTTCAGGGTAAACACTTCAACAGTTTAATATCCTTGGCTGTTTGCATTCTATTTGCGTTAAATGGTCAGTTTTTTAAATTGAGATCATCATTTTACTATTCGGTCACAATGGGGAAAAAAGGCTCTATATAGGCGATACCTATAATTTTGGAAGTATGTTTTAATCATGATAGTATACTTACTTTGGATCTTATGCTTTCTAAGAGTTTTCGCCTATCTGAGATTTTTATGTCAATAGAAATATAGAGAACTTCTATTCTTCATTTGTATAATATTGGCTTGAGATGAGTTTACATGATAAGTGAGGATTTAATGAGGACCATGAGACCTAAAGTTCAAAGCTCAGCGAAGGCAAACATACTAGGTGATTTCCCATCTGCGGAAGTCTTGGTGGACAAAGTTATCGGTATTGTGATGGTGCGAGGTAGCAAATACCCCATGGAATAATCATGGTGAACATTAGATAGCTCAAATACCAGTGTTATTTAAAAAAAAAAAGAGGATTAATATAACCGCACAACTTGCTTGGGACTAAGGCGTAGTTGTCCTTGTTTGTATCATTTTTGTATTTGTGCAAGGGGTACCCAAATCCAAATCTGGCTTGCAGTACTTTTTTCAATAAACTCTATGTGAAATCTATGCTAGTTTCTCGTGGTTACCAAATCTATTGGTATCCATTATAGTTTTTTCAAATGAATGTGCATTTAGAAAACCAAAAGAATAACTGTGTTTTGAAGCATAAAAAATATGAAGCCTGCTGTGATTTATGTCCAGTCGTGTTGAGGTTTTTCTGTTTCACTAGTACAGCCATTGTATGTTCTCCTATATTAGTCTCTTCTATGGATCTGAATTGTACTTATTACAGGTACGCACAAAATGGGTTGTCCGATGAAACAATCTCTTTGTTCAATGCCATGAAGGAGGCAGGAGTTAACCCAAATAATATCACACTGGTAAGTGTTCTCTCTGCATGTGCTTCAATTGGTGCCCTGGATGTCGGAAAAAGCATCGATGACTATGCATCAAGAAGAGGAATAAAGTATGACATATATGTAGCTACGGCCTTAATTGATATGTATGCAAAATCCGGCAAACTGGATGATGCGTATCAAATTTTTGAAAGCATGCCTAGAAAAAATGAAGTCTCTTGGAATGCAATGATTTCTGCTCTTGCCTTTCACGGAAGAGCACAAGAAGCATTATCCCTATTTGAGCGCATGTCACTCAAGAGTAGTGATGCCCGACCAGATGATGTCACGTTTGTTGGAGTACTCTCAGCATGTGTACATGCAGGGTTGGTTGATAAAGGGAAGTACATCTTTGATATAATGAACTCATCATTTGGATTGGTTCCAAAAGTTGAGCATTACTCTTGCATGGTTGACCTTTTGTCTCGTGCTGGTCGTGTATATGAGGCATGGGACTTCATTGAGAAGATGCCTCAAAAACCAGATGAAATTTTACTTGGTGCATTGCTTGGTGCCTGTCAAAAGCTCAAAAATATTGATGTCGGGGAACGAGTGATGCAGCTACTCCTTGAGATGGAACCGTCAAATTCGGGTAATTATATAATATCATCCAAGATATATGCAAACCTCCGAAGGTGGGATGATTCAGCTAGGATGAGACAATTAATGAGACAAAAAGGTGTGACTAAAATTCCAGGCTGTAGCTGGATTGAGATGGATTCTCAACTTGTTGAATTTCGTGCTGGTGATTCGTCACATCCAATCATAGATGGGATTCAACAAGCACTAGACTTGTTGTACGAGGAGATGACCATTGAAGGTTATGTTCCAAATGTGAATCTTGCGTAGAAAGGTGCGGATGAAGATAATATATACCTTGCTATGTTTCTCAGGTGGAATTGAATTTATGTATTAAAAGAAAAAACTACGAGAAAAGATAGGCACTGAACGCAGGAAAATCTGGCTCGTAAAATGTTTAAGATTTTGACAACATGGTTAATGAGAAGAAAGCTCAGGTTTTTAGACTTTACGTCTTTAATGATTTGCTCTGGCTGCTGGTACTACTTTTCACATGAAATGAAGTTAGTTTGCATTGCAGTAATGCAAGTTTAGTTGGGTTTCATTCAGTAACAACAAAAGCTATAGTTATTTTATCCACTTTCTAGGATGTCTAGGTGTATAGTTATGAACTTCGAACATTTTGCGAATTGTAATTGAATTTTTCAAAATTATGATAAGTTATTGGAAATTCCTAATAGCTTCTCTGTCTTAATTCAAAGGTTGTTGCGAGAGATAAACTAGCTTTGATGAAACAGCTTCTTTTCTATTAAATAAACTTCGATTTTCAAGCTTGGGTCACTCCTTTTAGATCTTTTGACATGGTGAAATAGCTTATATCTTCTTTCAAGTGATATAGAATTACTTGTTATTCTCAATTCAACTAACTTAAGATATTTTACTATTTGCCTGCAGTAGGTAACTTTGCAGCATGGATTGTTGGATAGGCCACCCGATACCTCTATGATCGTTGTTAGGGCTTGAACTGAATGCATGATCAGTTTGTTGGATTCAGTAATCTGCATACTTCCGTGTGAAGTCTGACTTGCCAGGTACATATATGGTCTAATACATATCTGTTTAGGGAAAAAGGACAAATATACCCTGAACTATCATAAATGTTATGCAGATACCCTCCATTATACTTTTGGGACATTGGTGCCCCTGCCGTCCAAAACTAGCGCATATATACCCTACCCTTTATACTAACGGACATACACGAGTCATAATCTTATCCACCGACATTTTTAAATATCGGATCGACGGATAAGATTGTGTCATGTGTCACTATTTAGTGTTCCGTTAGAGTGAAGGGCATATATGCCCTAGTTTATGGACGGTAGGGACACCAATGTCCCAAAAGTATAACGGAGGGTATGTGCATACCATTTTCAATAGTTCGAGGGTATATTGTCCTTTTTCCCATCTGTTTATTATCTCAAGTACATGTTCCTTTACATGTTACCAAGTTGTCGAGACTCTTTAACTCTCTAATATTTCTGACTGACCTGTGGATGTAGGATCCTTTTGTGCTTGCTTTGACACCAAATGAGAAACTATAAATACAGGAACCAGAAATGGTAACTGGACAAATCAATTTCACAAAATGATCAAGCAAGAAGCAATTCAATCTCAGCCACGCCGAGTGTATAGTAAGATCCCTCTCTCAAAGTATGCATATTTTGCTGGACAACACAGAAATTTGCTGCTCCTTGACGCGTTCCTTGATGTTCTTATGTTGTGACTAAAGAGTGAAAGTTCAGCTAGCGAGTAGTCCCCTCCCCTTCCAACACCCCCTGGGGCATTTACGGCCGCAAGGTTTCGCATGGAACTTTCTGAACTTTGACGAAAATATGTTTACTATTTATGAATAAATGTTCTTTATGAATAGTCACACACTGAATACTCCTATCACAATGTCCTAAGTGGCTTTGCTGCTATGCTAACTCCAGAAGAAGTTTCAGCTTTGAAAGATAAGCAAGGGATCCTGTCAATCCGACCACAAAAACTTTTTTATCCACAAACCACTCTAGATTTTGCATGATGAAAGAAGAGTTCTAAGAGGAGTTGACTACGGATCTGATAGATCTGATTGAGCTATGACTCGATAATTTCTTGATGTTATTTGATTGCATCTTGATTTCACCAACTTTTTGACTTGCTTCAAGAAGAATTTGCTAGTCTTTTCTTGAGTAATTTTGTTATATTCTTACCTCGCATGATTCTCCCATAGTCATAAAGCAAATGTTTGTCTTTGAAGCAAATGTGATTCCTTCTTTTTAGTTCCAGACAATTTTTTTTGATGTGACCAGGTTTTCCATAGTGATAGCATCAATCATTATTTCTATGATAGTCTCTGTTGAGGTTTTTGTCTTCTTTGTCAAAGTATTTGTCTGACTCCTCAATTTACGAGTGACATTTTCCTACTTTAGGATTCATCGAATTTTTCCTCGATTTCAGGAGTTGTAGCAATGAACACTACATGTGTCTTTATGTCATCGTTATTGTATTTGTTGATATGATTTTGTTCAATGGGCCATAAGATTTCCTCACAGTTCATCATAGGTCATTTTGTTGCAAATCTCGATCTTCAAGAATAGCAGCTTTAGTTTCCCATAACTTGTAGTCTATTTGAGTATATCATTCCCAGAGATTTTGAGTTCGCAAATGATTTTGCTAAATCTTGAGAACATTGTTTTCTACATTCTCGTTCATCTGGCTTTTTGAACAGTTCATATTAACTTACCAGTGAATTGATTCGTGCTTCTTTCACATTGCTGGTCACTTCATAAGTTACTTCAGGTTTGTCCCACTTTTTTTTTTTTTGTTTCACAATTAGAGATTTTGTCGTATTCAGCTCTGCTCTGCTATCTGCACAGTACATCAAACTTATAGCTCTAGCATTAGTTTGAATTACCTCTTGTTTCTCCGATAACATCGAAGGATTCCAGGTTAATTAGCTTGAAGGGAGATTCTTTTCCAGTGAGACCAGAAATTGGTTTTGGTCTCTTCTTCATAACAACTGATGCTTGAAAGTGGTTTGATGTAATGAAGATTATGAACCTGTCTTTCCAGTGAGATTAGTATTGACCATTTGAAGTAAAGGAGACCGGTTTAAAGAATGTCCAACGGTGCCATACGATACAATAGAGTTTAAATAACAATCAAAATTAAAATTTTATTTACACCAACAATATAATACACTATAACAGGTAACAATCATCCAAACAAGATGTTAAGTTTTGAACAATTTGCACAATGAAAAAATATTCCAAAATTTCATTTAATAAAAATAATAGAGGGAGTATCACTGAAAGTTTATTCATTGACTTTGACAAATCAAAATACAAAATGCATGCCATTTTATTTAAAAATATAATAACATTAAAAAATGGAACCAAAAGGGAAAAAAGAAACCTCTTTTTTCTCAAAGATTTGATTCTATTTTTTTTCCCCCACTTTTATCAAATTCAAACATTCCTTTCACCAATGGCCATTCTTTTCTCCATCACTAATTGGGACCCTCCACACACTAAGAGCACTACTAATCAAACCATAATTGGAAGGTTTTGAGTTACAATAATTGCATCCTATGAGCACATAATTGGAGGATTTTGCATGCATATAGTAAGCAATTTCTTTTTTTGGGCACATAGCATTTTCAGACTACTATTCCTAGCTAAATAAAAGTAGACTCATTGACTTATTTTCTTAATTAATTATTACTCTCCTGTTGATTTCTAGTGGAAGTCTCAATTATTATTATTTAAAAAAAAAAAAAAAAACATATCATTAAGAGTAGAAGATTGACTTTTTCTAGACAGTTTAAAAACTTAAATATAAGTTCAACATAGTTACTTTTGAATAACCAATTGTATGTGCCTAAATTGAAAATCCTTATTAGCAGAAATAAGAGACCTTTATAACTTTGAACTTTTAACATTATATACTAGAAGTTCTTCTTATGTTAAGTGACTTCAAAAGATAAAAATAAATCAAAAAAATATTTTATTTTGTTAGCACAATATAATATAAATTTCAATTCAATTGAATCGTTTTCTCAATAATTACCTCCATTTGGCTCCACCTAGGGGAAAAGATAAAAAAATTTATAAGGTTCACGATTTAATATTTATAAAATAACTTTTTATCTATATACTTAATGTATAATTTCTTAAATTTTCAATACAATTTTTTTGAGAATGCAAGTCTATGATTTGCTCCTGCCTTATTACCTTTTTCAGAAGCAAATGTACTTAATTATTTTACCTACCAAAACTTTAATAGATAAGAAAAAAATATCTACTCTTTTCTATTGAAATTTAACTCTTTATCTTGTATGATTTTCGCTCATTTCATTGTCATGAAAATCTCTTAATTATTTTGTTTTTCAAAAAGAATCCCTTTATTTTTGCTGATGTTAAATGGACCTACTAACTTAATTTCCTAGCCTATATATACTCACCCTGCCAACATCATTTGATAGACAAGTCTAAAATGTTTAGTCTATGAGGTTTGCATGAAGATGTAGAGAGTGAAGTTGCAGCCAAGGATGACTTGCCGGACCATAAAATTGCTAGGATTTTCGAGTTTCGGCAAGTTGTTCTTGGCTATAGTTTGCTCTCTTCTTCTCATGTCATCCTCGTTAGACCTATTTTTTCCTACTTTTCGAGAAGAAATTTCAGTTTTGAGAGAGTGTTATTCGATATGAAGGATTTTTAAAATCACTTTTTAAATATTTCATACGTATTATCTAAAAATTGTTTGTGTATAACATAGGAAAACACTATAGGAGTTCAGGGTGGGGTAGGGGTGTTACGATGGGGTGAGATCAAGATGTATTGAAGGGCGGGGAAGAGACAACCCTGTTAAATACGACTTGTGAAATTTTAGTGGATCCACTTAGTTGAGATGTTCTATATCTCCACAAGGTATATGACAATTCTGGTAGTGTGAGCGAGATGTTATATCATCACGTTGATCATAGTGATGTTTTTTTATTAGAACATCTCACAAGTAGAGTTAAAAGTGTATTTTTATCGTATTGCTTAATATGTTGAGTTTAGAGATGAGTAAGTATTTTTGTAAAGTTAAAATAAATTTACTCCTTTATTTCTTTACATTCAGTTGAGTAGATATGTATATCTATTGTAGTCGTTACACATTCAATATACTGATGTCATTCGACCTGCATATTTTTATGATGCAGATTCACGTACGTAGAATCTTCAAAAAGAATTTCGTTGAGATCACTCCATCCGATCGTCAGCTTTTGAGTGAGGCCTCCTTGCTTCCGGAGGACTTCAATGTTTATGAGTTCGTTTTGGAGAGTTCTTTTAGTTTAAGATGTTTTACTTAAAACAAATGTTTCCTAATTAGTATACTCAGAGAGTTTTGACATTCAATAATCTATTGATGAAACATTGCTTTTAGTTTGATGTTTTTCAAATGATTGAGTTAGTCTTCCACTTCCACTTGTAGTCAATCAGGATGAGAATTCTCTTGGAGACCAACAACGATTTTCGAGCGTCGATCACGTCTAGGATGTAGATTTGGATCGTGACAATTTGCTCTATAATAAAAAACATTAGGTTCTCCCATTCTGTTTCAAAAATACAAAATCAATACAACAGATACGTCAAATCGCGAAAAACAAAACTTAATTAATTAACTTGATGAAGATTTTAATTGGTGGAGTAGAAAATCTTTTGATTTTATTCTCCCGTCCTAACAGAATATAAGATGAAGTAGAAATATAAATAAATTTAAATTTGTTAAACTCGTTATCCCCGTACATAGAATAGTAAACCAGAAATATTTTTAAGATGAAAAGAAAGAAAATAACTGAGTCTACAGAATCCCTCGTACGTCCTTATGAAATATAATTCCCTCATTATATCCGAGGTTGTAAAAGGAGGAAATAGAAAACTGAAAGGAGATCCGTGCAAACTCACATGCATGGTGTCTTTTGAGAAAAGAAATGTCTGTACGGAAGGAACAAGTCCTTTCCAAAATAGTTCATGAATTTAAATCAATAAATTTTATCTGATTTTGTAAATCTTGAAACAAATTTCTCAAATTACACTAAGGAAAATCTGATATACTAACTAGAAAAAGTAAAGAAAATCGTTATGAAAAATGACTATTTATCGATCACTACTTGAAGGTAACAACTATGGGACTCCTAACAAAGTGTTTGGATGAATGTACATTATCTCAAGTATCCTTGAACAAATTTAGTGGTGGAACTACTTGATCCGCGGCTAAATGTTACTTGCAAAAGTTGGAAGGACTTTCCTGTCTAAGATTGTCTAGCTGTACTTTTGAATTGTTTTCCGCTATTCCAAATCTTAAGACGCTTATACTTCGTGGAAGTCAAAAGGAATGCCAGGGTGATCAGAAGATGTTTAAGCACCTAAATAGCCTTGCCTGTTTAAAAAGACTCGAACAGTTGAAGATCAGATGCAAAGACCTATACTTGTTCCCAATCCCATGTAAGTATACTTTACCTAAATCTCTGAGGAGCTTGACTTTAAGCTATACTTACTTACCTTGGGAATACATGGCAAATATAGTGAAGTTGCCAAAACTCGAAGTACTTAAAATCAAAAACTATGGATTTTATGGTGATGTGTGGAGATTAAATGATGGAGAGATTTTCAATCAACTTAAGTTCCTCCTAATCAGGACAAATGATCTGAAGCAGTGGAAAGCTGGTAGTGTTAACTTCCCAATGCTGCAACGCGTAGTTCTGAGATCATGCATATACCTGAAGGAAATCCCTTAAGACTTTGGAGAAATTTATACCTTGGAGTCAATAGAGTTGTATCATTGCAGAAGAACTGCGGCAAATTCCGTGCATGAAATTCAAGAAGAGCAGGAGAGCATGGGGAATGATTGCCTTAGTGTCCTCATCGATGGTTGTAGGTCAGACTCAAATTGTCTTAAATTATTGCTCACTAATTATGCACCTTGTTTCTTCTCTTACATTGCCTCATGATATTTTCACATTTTAAGTATCATGCATGTTAAAGGAATGCGCTGTGCGTGGGAAGCAATATATCACCTTTGTTAGCTTATAAACGGGGAGGTCACTTGTAACTTGTTAGCAACTTTAGTCTCTTTCGTTTTTTTTTCAACAATAACTAAAGGACCTAACTTTTACCTGTGCTATGCAGCTAGTTGTTGTTCTTTGTTTCTTTAATGTTCTTGCAAGCTAGCTATGATTGACTCGATGGTTTATTAACATGTTCGTTATTGAGTACATATTATATGCCTTCTGCACTTCACTCTGCAGTTTTCAGTATTTCCATTTCCCTTTCTCACAAGTCTTATGTCATATAAGTCTCTGATTAATTCAGTATGAAACACATCCTTAACTTGTGGGAAATACTATGGTATATAAATACAATCTGGATAGTGCCATGAAAAGAGAAGGAAAATAGTATAGTGCTACAGAGAAAGCAATCAGGTTGCGGACTCAATCGAGTATGATTTTCCATTTACAGTAGAAACTCAGTTTCAAATGAATAGTCAATTCCTATGCATAATGAAAGTTCTTGTTTACAAACTAGTTCAAGTCCCTTGCAGTTGCCCAATTGTGTATGTACTGTGTTGAAGAGAAAAAAAAAATGGGATTAGTTTTGAGAAAAGGATTGAGTGTTTATTTATTTATGATAAACTAAATGTGAACAAGAAGCTAAAGGGACCAGCCAACTACTTAAAACTTGTTTAATAAAAAAAGACTACTTCTTTGGACTGTAATGTGACTTCTGTCCTGTAACTTCTATGAAGGGAAGATGATTATTTTTGACTGTGAAATAAGAAATTTTATATCTTTTTCTCCAAGAAATATCTCCTCTTTATCCATGTTAATGTAGATGTAATAATTTTCTTGCATTTCAAGTTTCAAGAACTGTAAGTTTTTCTCCCTAATTATCGTCAATCTTTCATCTTCTTTGATCATATTTATGCTTTCTAACACTTCTAAAAGAGTTTAAAGCAGCAAGATCAATTTGGATTCGTCTGCAGGCTGTCGTTGGGGTCGATCTTAAGAAGTGTTTAGTTGTGTTTACATCAAACTTCACTGATAAAAAGTTTTTTGAGTTTGTGAAGTAGTCTTTTTTGTCCTATAGTTAGTGTGAGAAATGGCTTATGCAGATGTGGTTTCTCTTATTCAAACTTTGAAGCAACTTATGCAACAAAAACCACGTTGGATAATTGGTGATACAAGAAAAATGATTGAATCTCTCCTTAATAGTGCTGAATATTTTCAAAACTTTCTTGAGAAGACTTACATGAGAAGACAAGTCTTTGGAAATTTTGAAGAGTTGGAAAGAGTGATTAGAATTGCAGTAAACGACGTAGAGAATGTGATTGAACTAAAGATGCATGAATATAATCTACTAGAGCACTGCTCAAGAGATGGATTGCCACGCCAGCCTTTATGCGATGACTTGCCTCCCCTTGTAGAAAAGATTGATTTTGTGAAGAGGAGGATGATGAGATTTGTGACAAATGATCAGGATCTGTCATCGGGGGTTTACTTGCTAGGTCATTCATCGTCTAGACGTGTTGCAAGTTTGAATCTAGAAAATGTTGTCGTAGGTCTTGAAGATGACTTGGTGAAAGTCATGAGAAGACTAACAGGACCATCGTCTAGTCGAGAAATTGTCTCAATTGTGGGCATGGGAGGGATAGGTAAGACTACTTTAGCTAAAAAAGTATATCATCATCCTGAAGTCAGGAATCGCTTTGACGTCCATATTTGGGTAACAATATCTCAAGAGTATCAGACTAGAGATTTGTTACTGTGCATTCTTTTCTGTATTTTTCAGCTGAAAAATGAGGTCCAAAATGAGACTTATCGGTTGGTTGTGGGAGATGAGATTAATGAAAGTAGTGATGATCAACTGATGGATATGATATACAAAAAGTTAAAGTATAGGAGGTATCTTGTTATCATGGATGATATTTGGAGTAAAGGCATATGGGATCTTATGACAAGAGTTTTTCCAGATGATAACAACGGAAGTCGCATTATATTGACAAGTAGGCACAAAGAGGTTGCTGAGCATGCAGATCCTGATAGCAATCCTCATGAGATGAGTCTCTTGAACTCAGATAATAGTTGGAAGTTACTTCACGACAAGGTGTTTGGTTCACAACATGATGTTTGTCCCCGTGAATTAGAGAAACTCGGAAAGCAAGTAGCACAAAAGTGCCAAGGACTACCTTTAGCTCTTCTAGTGGTTGCAGGGCATCTCTCGAAAATGCCTAGAACACGAGAATGTTGGGATGATGTTGCCAAAACTATTAGTAAAATTGTTGCTAGTGAACCAGATAAATGTATTGGAGTGCTTGCTATGAGTTATAGTTACTTGCCTCATCACTTAAAAGCATGTTTCCTTTCTATAGGAGTGTTCCCGGAAGATTTTGTGATTGCAACCGAGCGACTAATCCAGTTATGGGTTGCTGAAGGTTTTCTAAGACATGAAAGGCTCAAAAGTATGGAACAAGTCGGAAAAGAATGTTTGGAGGATCTTATTAGTAGGAACTTGATATTGGTTAGAAAGAGGAGATTTAACGGTGAGCTGATAACATGTGGGGTTCATGATCTGGTGCGCGACTTGATTCTAAGACAAGGTGAGAAGGAGAAGTTTTTGAAGGTTACGAGAACTCATGATGTTATCACTAGATCCATTGATACAGCTAGTAAGACTCATGTTCATCGCTACAGTTCACATTCACGGATTTCTCAAGGTGATTGCTGGAATTCAACATCTAGTCTCACCCGAACATTGTACTTATTCAATGGACTAAAACATGCACCGCGCCCTTCTAAACAAATACCTTTCTTGGCGCGTTTCAAACTTCTAAGAGTGCTGGCAATCCTTCATTATACATTTCAAGATTTCCCTCTTGAGATAACAAAATTAGTACATCTCAGATACCTTGAATTCAACTGTCGTGATGATCTTCATTGTTCAGTATCGGAGCTTTACAATCTCCAGAATCTGATTTTTGGACGATATTCTGATTTACCAGTGGAGATTTGGAAGATGAAACTTTTGAGGCATCTTGAGGTAAAAAAGATCTCTTCATTTCCTGTTCCATCAAGTACGTATACGACAGGGTCTAGTTTCAACTTACAAAATCTTGAGGTACTTTCAGATTTAAGTATTTCCTGTTGTAGTAATGAAATGTTCACTCGTACTCCGAATCTAAAGAGGCTGAAACTTCATGGAGCTTGGGAAGAATGCAGAAGAGATACAATATCTCAGATGCTCAATAGCCTTTACTGTTTAACTCAACTTGAAATATTGAAGATCATATGTTCAAGAAAATTATACCCTCACCCACTGCCAAGTAAGTATGTTTTGCCTACATCTCTGGTGAGGTTAACTTTAAGATGTACTTATTTACCATGGGAAGACATGGCGAATATCGTTATGTTGCCAAACCTTCAAGTGCTTAAAATCAAAGACAATGGATTTGATAGTGATGCATGGAGATTAAGTGATGAACAAATTTTCAATCAACTTAAATACCTCCTAATCAATAGGACAAATGTGAAGAGCTGGAAAGCTGGTAGTGTTAACTTTCCAAAACTGCAACGCCTAGTTCTGAAAAGATGCATATACCTGAAGGAAATACCTAAAGACATTGGAGAAGTTTATAACTTGGAGTCCATAGAGTTGCTTAATTGCAGAACTTCAGCAGCGAAATCCGTCAAAGAAATTCAAGAAGAGCAAGAAAGCATGGGAAATGATTGCCTTAGTGTCCGTATCCACGACAAACCTTGTAAGATACATACAATTTCAAATTACTGTTTAACTGTTTAGTGTGTGTATATTCCTTACATGCTGTGAAACAAGGGGTGAAAACAATGTATGTTCAACCTCTACACATCAAACATACATTATGTATATGTTTACGAGAACAGAACAAGCACACTAATCCTTCATATATTATATAGTCCTACGCGACTTTGAACGTCTTTGATCTCTTCTAGAATGATGAGTTCCTTTTGCTTGCAGGGTGGGATGATTAAATGCTTAAATCAAGAAGATGATCATGCAGGTAAGAGAAAACGGTCCGCGATACAAGCTCTCTAGAAGAAACTCTTTTTTCCTGGATCAAGAAAGCAGAATCATCCATTCTTAGCTTGTGATGATCACTTTTGACTTTTTCATCATCAAATTATGGTACACATTTTGAGTGAATCTTTGATGCTGTTGTTAATATATTGTTAGAGTGGGTTTTGAAGCCCCACAGTATTGACGGTAGGTCAATCCACCCTCATGAGCTAACTTTTGGGGTTGAGTATTATGTAAGATTTTCTATGCTACATCATCAAAAAGTACTTAAAGACGCGTTGACAAGCATCGTGAAGTCATCGTCTAATAGGAGCATACTCTAAATATTTCCAAGTAGAGCAAGCCTTCCTTTGCACTTGTTATATATACTTTGTAACGACCTGTTTAGTCGTTTTGAGCAGCAGATTGTAATTCTGGAAAAACTGTCTGAGTCGACGGAACCCACGACGGACCGTCATGGGCACGACGGACCGTGAGGGGATCTCGTTCCAAAACACTTAGAATTCTGAAATTTGGGTACTGAAATCGACTCTCTGAACTTCGTGACGGAATGGCAGGACGGACCGTCGTGGGCACGACGGACCATCACACATTTTCCACAGAAAATTAGTCTCTGAACTTCGTGACGGAATGGCAGGACGGACCGTCGTGGGCACGACGGACCGTCACACATTTTCCACAGAAAATTAGTCTCTGAACTTTGTGACGGACCTGCAGGACGGACCGTCGTAGGCACGACGGGCCGTCACAGGTTGCGTAATCCCAGGCTGGGTCGGATTTCTGTAAATATTTTAAGGGTCGTTTTGGACTATTCCTGCTTATAATTAAAGAGTTAGTGGGTTAATGTTAATAGTTTAATTACTTGGGGGTTAAAAGAGATAACCTTGAGTTAATTAGTGGGTTAATTCCTCATCTTTTATACATAATTATATGCTAATTAGGGTAAAAGAAAGAGGGTTTGAATAAGAAAAATAGAAAGAACAAGGAGAGGGAAAGAGAAACAATCGAGAGAGATACGAACGAAGAGGAAACACAAAGCTTTGGGAAAGTGCTTGCTTGATCACGAATCTTCGGTGGAGGTAGGTTATGGTTTTTATGCTATTCGTAGTAAACTCTTAATAGCGAATGATATGTGTTGGGTAGTATTGTAAACCCTTCTATATGCTTAATTGTATGCTTGTATGAATGTGATTATATAATTGCGATAAAGTAAGCATGATGAAGCTATTGAATCCTAAATCTTGAGAAACCCTAATCTACTTTGTTAATGATGATGCCTTGGTATAAAAGAAGGCTTAATGAACTAAGTAATGAGATTGATGATGCCTTGGTATAAAAGAAGGCTTGATGAACTAAGTAATGAGATTGATGATGCCTTGGTATAAAAGAAGGCTTGATGAACTAAGTAATGAGATTGATGATGCCTTGGTATAAAGGAAGGCTTGATGAACTAAAGTGATGAGAGTAGTGGAGCGGGTGTCATGAACCGACACGTAGATTTAGGGGATCGGGTGTCACGAACCGACACGTAGATTTAGGGGATCGGGTGTCACGAACCGACACGTAGATTTAGGGGATCGAGTGTCACGAACCGACACGTAGAATTAGGGGATCAGAGTGTCACGTTCCGACACCAGGATAGTATATGAGGATCGGAGTGTCACGTTCCGGCACCAGGATAGAATATGGATCGGGTGTCACGTTCCGACACCAGGATAGAATGAGGATCGGAGTGCCACGTTCCGGCACCAGGATAGAATATGGATCGGGTGTCACGTTCCGACACCAGGATAGTATATGAGGATCGGAGTGTCACATTCCGACACCAGGATAGTATATGGAGCGGAGTGTCACGTACCGACACGAGAGGAATAAAGGTAATGAATCTTGAAATATGCTAATATACTCAATTTAATGAACCTAATTCCCAAATGAGTATGGTAATGAGGCTTGAGTCCTCATGGGTGCACTTTACGTTACTTATTGATGATTATAGTACGTGATGTTGCTACAGATTGAGTATTGTAGTTGATTTATGATATTATCTGATATATACTGTTTTCTATTTTGAGTTGGCCGATGATACCTACTCAGTACTTGTGTTTTGTACTGACCCTTACTTGTATGTTTCTTTCTTTGTTATTTGTGGAGTGCAGCAAACGTACCGTCGTCTTCAACTCAACCGCAACTCTAGCCAGTCTTCATTACACCGGATTTCAGGGTGAGCTAATGCTTCTAGCTTGGACTGGATCTTCTTTCTCATGTCTTGATGCCTTGAAGTTCCGGCATGGACTAGCTTTTATTTATTTTAGCTTCTTAGAATACTCCTAGATTTAGTAATTTGAGGATAGATGTTCTTGTGATGATGACTTCCAGATTTTGGGGATAATGAGTTATAAGTTTTAGAAGTTATTGAATTGATTTTTATTAATGAGTTTAAGTCTTCCGCATTGTATTTTGTTCATTATTGTTAAAATGTTGGGTTTAGATTGGTTGGTTCGCTCACATAGTAGGATAAGTGTGGGTGCCAGTTGCGGCTCGATTTTGGGTCGTGACAAACTTGGTATCAGAGCATTAGGTTCGTTGGTCTCATCACACAAGAACGAGTCTAGTAGAGTCTTAAGAAACGGTAGGGGGACGCCTTTACTTTTCTTTGAGAGGCTATAAGACTTTAGGAAAAATTCCATTCTTTCATTCTTTCTTTCGTGCTATTACTTAGATCCAATTGGTATCTAGATGATACAAATTGGTATCTGACCATCTTCACTCTATTTCGCAGATGGTCAGAACTAGAACAACGACTGCGCCAACACCAACACCGGCAAGCGAAGAAGCGTCTGAGCCAGCCACTGGGGCTGTAGCTCGAAGAGGAGTAGTGGCGAGAGGCCGTGGAAGAGGTCGTGGGAGGACGTCCTCTAAAGAAAGAGGACAAGCACCTAGCCCATCTGGTACTAGGGCGGTGACTCCTCCACTAATGGAGGAAGTGGTAGGAGGGGGTGAGGAAGGGGAGAATGAACAAGTGCAGAACGAGGAATTGCCACCCCAACCTACCCCAGAGATGATCAATCAGGTTCTTGCTTATCTTAGCGGGTTATCTGATCAGGGCCAAACACCTCCAGTGTTTTCTGCACCAGCACCTCAGGTTCCGGAGGTACAACATGCAGCTACTGTGGCTCCCCGCATGGATGCCTCATTGGAAATAGGCATGTTTCCTCGTCTGACTACAGGGCCTATAATGACAAACGATCAGCATGAACTTTTTAGTAAGTTCTTGAAATTGAAACCTCCAGTCTTCAAGGGTGCTGAATCGGAGGATGCCTACGATTTTCTGGTTGACTGTCATGAGCTACTACACAAGATTGGTATAGTAGAACGATTTGGTGTTGAGTTTGTGACCTATCAGTTTCAAGGAAATGCCAAAATGTGGTGGCGGTCACATGTTGAGTGTCAACCAATAGAGGACAGGGTTCAGGAGGTTACTCAGTTTGACCAATTCAGTCTTCACTACAGACTGTAGTTGGTGGTCCACCTCAGACCGGTCAACACTTCTCTGAGAGACCTATGCTTGACTCCAGAGAGTGTTATGGATGTGGGGAGACTGGACATATTAGGAGGAATTGTCCAAAACAGAGTTATAGACCCCCAATAGCTAGAGGTAGAGGTGGCCATGGTAGAGGCCGTTATTCCGGAGGACGTGGTGGCCGAGGTAATAGTGGTCACCAAAACGGCCGGGGTGACGGGCAAACTGGAGCCACTACAACACCACATGGTAGGGGCAACGGGCAGACAGGTGATAGGGCCCATTGTTACGCTTTCCCTGGGAGATCTGAAGCGGAGACATCTGATGCTGTTATCACAGGTAATCTTTTGGTTTGTGATTGCATGGCTTCTGTATTATTTGATCCTGGATCCACGTTTTCATATGTATCTTCCTCATTTGCTATTGGTCTTAATTTACATGGTGAATTGCTTGACATGCCTATTCGTGTTTCTACTCTGGTGGATGAGTCTGTGATAGTTGAAAAAGTATATAGGTCTTGTCTGGTGACTTTTGTGGGGAGAAATACTTATGTAGACTTGGTTATCTTAGAAATGGTGGATTTTGATGTAATTCTGGGTATGACTTGGCTTTCTCCGAATTTTGCGATCTTGGATTGTAATGCTAAAACGGTGACGTTAGCCAAGCCTGGGACAGATCCGTTAGTGTGGGAGGGCGACTACACTTCCACTCCGGTTCGTATCATCTCCTTTCTTCGTGCTAAGAGAATGGTTAGTAAGGGGTGTTTAGCTTTCTTGGCACATCTCAAGGATGACACTACCCAAGACCTTCAATTGAGTCGGTTTCGATAGTCCGTGAGTTTCTGGATGTGTTCCCTGCAGATCTTCCTGGTATGCCACCGGATAGAGATATTGATTTTTGCATTGATCTGGAACCGGGTACTCGCCCCATTTCTATACCCCCTTATAGAATGGCTCCCGCGGAGTTAAGGGAATTAAAGGCCCAACTTCAAGAGTTGTTAAGTAAGGGCTTCATTAGACCAAGTGCATCCCCTTGGGGTGCTCCAGTGTTATTTGTGAAGAAGAAGGATGGGAGTTTTCGGATGTGCATAGACTACCGGCAATTGAACAAGGTAACTATTAAGAACAAGTATCCCATTCCTCACATTGATGACTTGTTCGATCAGTTACAAGGTGCTTGTGTCTTCTCTAAGATTGACTTGAGATCCGGTTATCATCAATTGAAAATACGGGCAACGGATGTGCCAAAGACTGCTTTTCGAACTAGGTATGGGCACTACGAATTTGTGGTAATGTCTTTTGGTCTTACGAATGCCCCTGCTGCGTTCATGAGCTTGATGAACGGGATTTTCAAGCCATATCTGGATCTCTTTGTGATCGTATTTATTGATGATATACTGATATACTCAAAGAGTAAGAAGGAACATGAGGAGCATTTGAGAATGGTGTTAGAGTTGTTGAGGAAGAAGAAGCTTTATGCCAAATTCTCCAAGTGTGAGTTTTGGCTAGATTCAGTGTCCTTCTTAGGGCACGTGGTTTCTAAGGATGGAGTGATGGTGGATCCATCTAAGATTGAGACAGTGAAGAATTGGGTAAGACCGACTAATGTGTCAGAAATAAGGAGTTTTGTTGGGTTAGCTAGTTATTACCGTCGATTTGTCAAGGGATTCTCTTCCATTGCTTCCCAATTGACGAACTTGACTAAGCAGAATGTTCCATTTGTATGGTCGGATGAATGTGAGGAAAGCTTTCAGAAGCTTAAGACCTTGTTGACTACCTAACCAATTCTTACCTTGCCAGTAGAGGGTAAGAATTTCATCGTTTATTTTGATGCATCCTATTCTGGTCTGGGTGCAGTGCTAATGCAAGAGAAGAATGTGATTGCTTATGCTTCTAGGCAATTAAAGGTGCATGAACGTAACTATCCGACCCACGATTTGGAGTTGGCTGCGGTAGTGTTTGCATTAAAGCAATGGAGACACTATCTATATGGGGTTAAGTGTGAAGTCTATACGGATCATCGTAGCCTACAATATGTCTTCACTCAGAAAAATTTAAATTTGAGACAAAGGAGATGGATGGAACTACTAAAGGATTATGATGTTACCATCTTGTACCATCCAGGGAAGGCTAATGTTGTGGCAAACGCCTTAAGCAGAAAGACAGTAAGCATGGGAAGTCTAGCTCATTTGCAAGTCTCCAGACGCCCGTTGGCTAGGGAAATCCAAAATTTGGCTAATGACTTTATGAGGCTAGAAGTAAATGAGAAGGGAGGATTTTTGGCTTGTGTGGAGGCGAGATCTTCTTTTCTTGACAAGATCAAGGGAAAACAGTTTGATGATGAGAAACTAAATTTAATTCGGGATATGGTGTTGCGAGGAGAGGCTAAAAAAGCAATAATTGATGAGGAAGGTGTTTTGAGAATTAAGGGAAGGATATGTGTGCCCCGTGTTGATGATTTGATCCACACTATTCTTACAGAGGCTCATAGTTTCGGATATTCTATACATCCTGGTGCAACCAAGATGTACCGTGACCTAAAGCAACACTTTTGGTGGAGTAGAATGAAGCGAGACATTGTTGATTTTGTAGCCAAATGTCCAAATTGTCAACAAGTAAAGTATGAACACCAGAGGCCCGGAGGAACACTTCAAAGGATGCCCATTCCTGAATGGAAGTGGGAGAGAATTGCAATGGACTTCGTGGTTGGTCTTCCAAAGACATTGGGGAAGTTTGATTCTATTTGGGTAATTGTGGACAGATTAACTAAATCTGCTCACTTCATTCCGGTCAAGGTAACCTACAATGCAGAGAAGTTGGCCAAAATCTACATCTCAGAAATCGTTCGATTACATGGGGTTCCACTCTCCATCATATCAGATAGAGGTACGCAATTTACTTATAAGTTTTGGAGAACATTGCATGCTGAATTAGGTACTAGATTGGACCTTAGTACTGCATTTCATCCTCAGACCGATGGTCAGTCTGAGCGAACGATTCAAGTGTTGGAGGATATGCTTCGTGCATGTGTGATAGAATTTGGTGGCCATTGGGATAACTTCTTACACTTGGCAGAGTTTTCATACAATAATAGCTATCACTCAAGTATTGACATGGCTCCATTTGAAGCATTGTATGGGAGGAGATGTAGGTCTCCCATTGGTTGGTTTGATGCATTTGAAGTTAGACCTTGGGGTACGGATCTGTTGAGGGATTCATTATAAAAGGTGAAAGCTATTCAAGAAAAGCTTTTAGCGGCTCAAAGTAGGCAAAAGGAATATGCGGATCGAAAGGTTAGAGACTTGGAGTTCATGGAAGGTGAACAAGTCTTGCTGAAGGTTTCACCCATGAAAGGGGTGATGTGGTTTGGAAAAAGGGGTAAGCTAAGTCCAAGGTATATTGGACCATTTGAGGTACTTAAGCGAGTAGGGGAGGTGGCTTATGAATTAGCCTTGCCTCCAGGGCTGTCAGGAGTGCATCCGGTATTTCACGTGTCTATGTTGAAAAGATACCATGGGGATGGAAATTACATTATTCGTTGGGATTCGGTTCTACTTGATGAAAATTTGTCTTATGAGGAGGAACCTGTTGCAATTTTAGATAGAGAAGTTCGCAAGTTGAGGTCGAGGGAGATTGCATCCATCAAAGTTCAGTGGAAGAATCGACTAGTTGAAGAGGCCACTTGGGAGAAGGAGGCTGATATGCAAGAAAGATACCCACACCTGTTTACAGATTCAGGTATTTCTTCTCGTCTTTGTTGTTCTTTTTTTGATCGTTCGAGGACGAACGATGGGTAAATTGGTATCTATTGTAACGACCTGTTTAGTCGTTTTGAGTAGCAGATTTTATTTCTGGAAAAACTGTCGGAGTCGACGGAACCCACGACGGACCGTCATGGGCACGACGGACCGTCGAGGGTGTCTCGTTCCAAAACACTTAGGAATTCTGAAATCTGAGTACTGAAATCGACTCTCTGAACTTTGTGACGGACCTGCAGGACGGACCGTCACAGGTACGACGAACCGTCGTGAGCTCTCGTTTCAAAACACTTCAACTCTTGAGAATTTGGTACAGGGAACGATTCTCTGAACGTCGTGACGGAAGTGCAGGACGGACCGTCACAGGTGTGACGGACCGTCATAGAATCCTTAGTGAAAAATGGAATTCTAAGATGCTGCGACGACCTGCGTGACGGACCGTCGCAGGCACGACGGGCCGTCACAGGTTGCGTAATCCCTGTTGGAGTCGGATTTCGTTACACGTTTTAAGGAACGTTTTGGACTATTCTTTCCTTAATTATAGATTTCGTGGGTTTATATTAATAACTCAAATTCTTGAGGGATAAAAGAGGTAACTTTGGGTTAATTAGTGGGGTATTATTGCCATCTTCTATTCTTAATTATATACTAATTAGGGTAAAAGGAAGAGGGTTTGAAATAAGAAAAAGAGAAATAACAGAAAGAGAGAGAGAAATCGATCGAGAGGGAGGAAAACAAAGCTTGGGAAATTGCTTGTTGATTTCAATTCTTCGTTGGAGGTAGGTTATGGTTTTTACGATATTCATAGTGAACTCTTAATAGTGAATGATATGTATTGATTGTATTGTAAACCCTGCTATATGCTTAATTGTATGCCTGCATGAATATGATTATGTGATTTTGATAAAACAAGCATGATGAAAACTATTGAATCCCAAATCTTGAAAGAAACTTTAATCTACGTTATTAATGATGATGCCTTGGTATAAGAGAAGGCTTGGTGAATTAAAGTAATGGGATTGATGATGCCTTGGTATAGAGAAGGCTTGATGAACAGATAGAATGAAATTAGTGGATCGGAGTGTCACATTCCGACACATAGAATTAGTGGATCGGAGTGTCACGTT
>CM064969.1:5262101-5354100 GCA_032847665.1 Solanum chilense | reverse complement strand
TTTTTCCTACTTCAATTAAAAAATTATTAAAAAATAAAAATATTCTTTACTTTATAAAAAAAAATTATAGTCATTTTTAAATAAAAATTAATGACGTGGTTATTATAACCTTACAAATATGAACTATAAATTATCAGCTTAAAACTATATGGGCTAATTATATTTTATTGATAAAAAGAGATTAAGAAAGAAAAAAAATATATCACCTTCCACTTTATATTAGTAAAAAAAATAAAAAGAAAAAAAGAAAGTAATTTTATATATATATATATATATATATATATATATATATATATATATATATATATATATATATATATATATATATATATATATTATTAAAAAATAATGTGTTTTTTAGAAAGAACTAATATGTTTAATTGAAAAAGAATATTTTTGATCAAAAAATAAAAGGAAAATTGTGGAGAATGACAAATTAAGGAAGATACTTAAATTAAATAAAGGGCAACTTTCACATATAACAAACAAAAAAATCATATTTGTATGCTGTAACAAATTTGCATAATTGCGCTCCGTAGCAAACATAAAACTGTATAATTCGCTATACATATACAATTGTATAATTCGCTGGCCTATTTCGCTGCAATTGTATAATTTGCTTTGCATACACTTGAATCGAATTAAAATGTATGTATATTGCATAATTATAAGTGTATAGCAAGAAGATATATGTTTTTCTCGCTTTATACAAAAACAGAAACACAATATATACACTTCTATTGTATAAAGCTAGACAAAATTGTATTTCACTGCAGTTGTATAATTCACAATTGTATAATTCGTTGGCCTTTTTCTCTGCAATATTGGAAGTAAAATGTTTGTAAATTGTATAATTAAGTGTATAGCACGAAGATATATATTTTTGCATGTGTATATACAATTTTCTCTCGCTTTATATAAAACAGAAACATAATTATACACTTCTGTGTATAAAGCGAGAGAGGCGAGCGAGAACAGAGAGTGGCGAGCGAGATTTTTGGGAGAGAGACGCTGGCAAATTTTAGCTAACATTTGCTATGGAGTATAATTAAATCAAACCCTAGCTATTCCATTTATTTTAGATTATAGTTTGCTATTATATACAATTTTCCCTTAAATAAACCCCTTTCAGTTATTCCTTTTAAAGGGCAAATGCTCCGTAAGTTTGCTATACCAGGTCCCACCATTTTGTATAAAAATATTTCTCCAAAACATAACCCTCTTCTTTTCTCTTTCCACGCTTTTTATACAATTTTTTCATCTTCATTCAATTTCTCCATAATTTTCTCCACAATTGCAATTTCAAACTACCAACTTCTTCTAGCACGCACGTCACCGCGATTTTTCAAACTATTTCAAAAATTTCAAGGTACCGCCAAAAACTCATCTCACGTTATCAATTTTTGTTCATTTTTTTTGAATTTCCTAAAACTACTTTTTCACTTCACTTGGTAATCCCTTCAGAATTTTGGTTCAATCAATGGATGCTCAATCTCCATCGAAGAGATTCACAAGAGGTATATCATTGCATGTTGAAAATGATATTGAACACCCATCGTTTTCATTGGGTCTAACCAGTGGTTTATTTAAAAAATACCATCATTTGTTTAAAAATGAGAGAAATTGACTAAATTTCGAAAAATCAATTAATCTTATTATTTAAGAAAAATCAACTTTCCAAATTCGGAGTCGCCACTTGATTTTTGATAAAATCAAGAAAAATTTCAAAAGATTTAAAAACAAGCAAAATCGATTGAAAAGGGTTCGAAGTTCAATGTACATACCGAGAAGGTATTAGGCCCTCGGGATGCCCGCTAACTTGCGGTTGACCGGCGATTTGACTGAGATGACTTTAATATACTTTTTTTAAAAAAAAAAATTAACTTAGTAAAAAAAAAAATTGTTTTGATATATTCTTTAATTTTTAAAGTTTTTGTTTCTTACTACTTCTACAAGAAAAGCATTTAAAGGAGAAACTTAAAGAAAATGGTGATAAATTGAAACAAAAATAAGCATATAAAGTGGTAAATTTTAAAAAAATGAAGATTGGCTACCCTTTGGAGATTATTAAAATTCTACCACACATTAGTTAATTCAAGCAAATAATAGATAAAGAGGAGAAAGATAAAAAAAATTTGAACTTGGGCCTCATTTCCCAAATTCATTCCATTGGGCTTTAGCCCACCTGTCCTATCTAATTTCAAATGTGGACTTGGGCCCTTTCAACAAATTAAAAATTCTGCAAAAACATTCCGGCCGCTTGGGCCTGTTAAAAAATTGCTAAAGGGCCCCGGCCCAATCCTGAAAAAGAATCATAAAGGATATACACAAATGTATACATGCTGTATACAGCATATATTTGACCCGTTTGGACCTCTTGAGCCTTGTACCTGTTTGAATATATATTTTCCGCTACTTTTCCCTGTATTGACCTTCGTATTTGTACCTGTATCATTTTTTAAAACTTACTTAACAAGTGTATAGCGTCGCCCGATAATGTATACTAATGTATACGGGCTGCACCCTACGTCCGCATTATTTTCCTAATCCCGAATTTTGATTAAAACAAGCGTCCCTGTTTGTTCCTCCGCCAATCATATTTTTTAAGCATATATAAAGTATATCGTTCTTGTATATCTATGTATACAGGATGTATATCCGCCTGTTTCTCAACTTTCGGAAGTTGAAAACCCCTTTTCAAGAGTGTAATTTCCCTGTAGTCAACTCAGTTTTTGAGTTTAGGCCTCCTGTAGATTTTTGACCTGTATCACAGTGTATATATTATGTATAAATCAGATACACAGCTTCAAAACAAAATGCTGCCAAATGCCTGCAATCTGCCACTTCCAGCAGCTCTCCTGTGCCGTATTTCGACCTGTAAATGGGTCTTAAGACCTCCTAGACTGGAAAAGGGCTGACTCAAGGATCTTTCAACTCGGAGAAATGTGGGAGTGGGGTCCGAAATGGACTCGAATCGATGTCACATGTAAAAAAAAACAAAGAAAAAGGATTAACAACAGCCACTAAAATTATCATTAAAACAAGATCCTCAATGAAGCAAGCATTAGGCAAGAACGGATTCCTTAAATTTTAGACATACATAAGCATTTAAAACTACAGCAAACCCAAAGAATAGCGATAGGCAACACGGAATCAAAGCTTAAAGAGGTGGCTTCATTATGCCAAAGGTAGCAACAACACATAATTATTTGTAACTAAAGTATGCCAGAAACAAGGAAACTCATGCTTTATCCTCATAAACTACTTAGGGGAAGAGGAAAACTCATTCATGTTCAGCAAACCCCCTTAGACATTATTGTACCATGGAGAATTTCCAACCTAAACAAGATAGAAGCTTCGAAACAGGCCAGCAATCGTTCAAACGATGGCTCCAAAACGGAACGAAGTCAAAACCAACACAATAAGGTCTACGCCATGACAAACTCGTAACAATAGAAAGCGACATAAGACGAACAACATAACGAAACAGAACTATAATACATGATACTTCACAGACTCGAACCAAAACCAACAAATAGACAGCCTATATTCACAGCAACAGGCAACAGATGTTGATCCAAACAAATCAGGAAAAAACCAGCAGATTATCAGCAGCAACTCACAGAGTACCAAAGCGACAAAAGAGACTACTTCGAAACGGAAGAAACGAGGGGTAGTAAGAGACAGGAGAAGGTTACCTTTTCGAGAGCAGCGACCGGAACAGCGGCGAGCAGCAGACGACGACGACTTCCACACGCGACCCACGGCTGGACGTTTCAACAAGAATCCGCAGTCGAGCACACCACGACGCAACAGAATGTTTATCTAGATTTTATCCGTTCCCTCTGTTCTTCGGAAACCAACAGTGAGGCGAAAGGAATTTTAAACCTCAAAAAAAAATTTCAACCCAAAATCTCAAACCCTCTGTAGCTTCTTTAGTTTAAGTGACAATAGAGAAAAAAAAGAACTCCAGCCAACGATTTCTCAACCTTCAAAATCTCTCCAAATTTCTAACGATTTTCGACTCCGAAAATTCCCCCCCCCCCCTTGTTGCTGCTAGAACAGGGGTTTAAATAGGAAAAACGACGAGGGTTTTCGAGGGGAGGGCTTGGCGTGGGGAGCAGGGTTGCGTGGGCGTTTGGGGGGAAGGGAATTTTGGTCGGTTTCGTTTTCTGGGGAACACGTGAGTTCTGTTCCTTGCTGGGGTTGTTTTCTTTTTTCTGGGTTTCTGGGGGACTTAAGGAGGAAGAAAGGGGAAAGTGGGTTTGGCTGGACTTAATTGGTTGAAGGATTTTTTTAGGCTAGAAAAGGAGTCGGCCTGGGGTTAAATTAAAGGGGGTAGATGGGGGCTAATAAGAACAAAAGTGGAGGGGCCCAAATTTGGTTCTTCCAAATTAAAAAGTAAAATGAGTTCAAATTAATAAATAGCCATTTGATTTAAGACAAAACGAGTTTGATATAAATTTATTAACGAGCATTATTTATTTAGTAATAAAAGTGATTCAAAAGTATAATTATAACTTAAATCAAACTAGTTTAACAAAACATTTAAATGTATATTTTGATGTTTTTTGAATAATCATAAGATATACTAATTATATACATAATTATGTAGAAAATATATTATCGAAAATTATGTTAACACGGATTCGAAGTAACATAAAATTCATGTATTATATATATATTATATTTTATTTTTTTTTTTTTAATTTTCGCAAGATTTATAAAACTACTTAACTTAAGTAATTTGGAAAACTTAGGAAGCTCGCTAATTAATTTATACCGACGCGGGTCAAAAATTGGGTGTCAACAACCAGAAATTTGAGGAGATTTCAGGTTCATTGTCTAGATCTACTACGATGCAAGAGATTAGATCCAAATTCAATAATGACCCAAGTAGATTTGTTGATGGAGGTGTGAAGAATCTTGTTGATGTTGTTACTGGGTCAAGTAAGAAAAGAAAACATAAAGCTGATGTTTATGCCGTTCATAATGATAAAAATGAAGTTGTTGCATCAAGGTCAATCGAGCATCATAAGGCATCTGTATAATCATTGTTGATGTATATGTTTAGATTTTATATTATATGTTTTGTTTTTGTGTTGATTCATGACATATACAATTGTGATTGTATAAATGTATAATCTATATTATTATATGATTTTGTGTTTCTGTTGATTCATGCCTTATACAATTCTGTTTGTATAAATGTATAATAAATTCTTGTATGTGTTTCTGTGCTTATACAATTGTTCTTGTATAAATGTATAATATCTTAATATCTTATACTGCCTAATTTACTGCCTCATTATACAATTGTGTGTATAAGTGTATAATTTATCTATATTTGTGTCTTAATTTTAGTATCATTTTTAGTAAAATTGTATATGCATTTTTTTCAGGTTGTTAAGTTTTTAGGTCAAAGAAAACCAACACGAATTCCACACATGCAGTGTTACACAAATATCGAAGTACTGAATGTTTTAGCTTCAAAGCTTACTGATTCACAATACAGGCACCAGGAAGACCAGTCAGGATTCATAAGGATTTCGATAGCAGTGAAATGGTTACAATTGATTAGAATCGTAGTACTAAATTTCTGTATTTTTGAATATGCAAAAGACATAACAACCTTTAATACTGTGAACTTCTATGTTTTTATATTTTAATATACTCGTTTGATCAATTAAGTCTTTCACTTCGTTATTTTTGTTAACACTTTAATACTTATACAAACTACATTATACAATATATATTTATACATTAATAGTATAAACCTATGTGTATATTTTACTTTATGTATTTTTTTGTATACAAAATGAGGATTATTCAATTTTCAATAAAACATAAATATACCAATTGCTTAAATGTATAAATATATGAGAACTCTTTATATTTTGAGTATATAAATATAACATTATTAGGATTATACAATTGTTCATAAATTTCAAATATACAAACAAACAAGCTTATACAATTTATATTTATACACTAACAGTATAAATCTAGGATTACGTTTATGTTGGATATTACATATACATTTCTAGGCTTATAAGATAGTTCATAATGTATACATATACATTCAACTTAAACAACAACATATAGTTACACAAATTAATTGTATAAATATCGACAATTTATACAATTGTTAATTCATTATGAACTATATAAGTATACAGTTAAGTATCTGTAAAATTTATACGAATTACAAAGTATAAATACACATTCATCTTAGACAACAACTTGTACAATTATGTATTTCCAAGCTTATGAACTGTAAAACTTACACAATTGTATATAAATGTTTAATTAAACTTATACGTAATGTATTTCTGTATATGATGTACAATATAGATACAAACTATAATTCATAATAGTAGCATGAAGACAAAATAAAGAACAATAATTAGCACAATTAATAGGACATAAAAACTTTATTCCATATTCAACATACTAACTCATACAGTTTAAACACATAACACTTCAGAATAAAATTCAATTGTATATCAAATCAAATTTTACAATTCAATATAATCGTAAAAGCTTTTTAAACTTCTTGAGGTCTATGTCTACATGAATGGCGTATTGTGACCAGCATATCCACATGTGCTACACGTATGCTTCCCTTTTAGTCCAAGCAATTCACGTTTAGTTTTTGAACGAGGTTTATTTTTAGGACTTCCTGGAGATCTTTTGAATTTTGGAGGTCGGACTTCATCATACATTATGGATTCAGGTATCACAAATTCTGATAAGGAAGGCAATGGATAAATCGGTATCTCATAAATCTTCAAAACCGTTTTTGATTTATATAAATCTGAGCAATATCCATCGGCTACTAGACTTTTTCGCTTTAGTACAACCCAAGCATGTTCACAAGGAATTTCTTTATATTGAAACTTTCCACAGATGCATGTTTTATTCTTTAAACAGATCATAAAACTCCTACCATCATCAGTCACATTGTATATATATTAGGTTGACGGTACAACCTGTTTCACACAAATAGATTAATGTATATATATAAGTCTATACAATTTTGTGTGTGTGTATGTGTGTATATATACATACATACATATATATATATATATATATATATATATATATATATATATATATATATATATATATATATATATATATATATATATATATATATATATATATATATATATATATATAGATAGATAGATAGATAGATAGATAGATAGATAGATAATTCCCTTGCAGACACTAATGCAACATTTATACTCTCTGTAATGTTAGACGTCATAGCCCATCCCCGATGAGTTTCTGCATGACACCTTGACCACTTATCATATCCAGCTAGCTCCAAATAGTCTTTAACACCTACATCAACTTTTTCTACAGTATCCATCAGCCCATCAAACTCAACTTTGTTGCAAGTCTTTGTCATTGTATAAACACATGACTTAGCTCCTTGGAGGCCTTCCTAAATTTCTTTTCTACATTACTCCATAAGTGCCACATACAAGCCTAATGTGACACATTTCTAAACACTTAAGTCAATGCCTTTATAATACTTTCATTTTTATCTACATATTAATCTTTCACCATAAGCCTCTCTTAGTTGTTGAAAAAATTAAGACCAGGCTGCATCATTTTTCGAATCAATGATATCATATGCCAGTGAAAAAATGTGTCCTACATTTTAATTTATATACACATTAACATTCCAATAAAAAATTTATATTCAAAAATCAATGAATCATACCTGCTCCATCCGTTGTACTTGCAGCAACAAATGTTCCATTATACGGTCCTCTTAGGTGACTTCCATCCACAATCATTACAGGCCTGCAACGTTCAAAGCCTTGTATAAAACTATTCAATGCAACAAAAACATACAATAATTCATTTTTTTCTGTTTTCTTTAGACGTATATGCGATCCTGGATATGTAATATTCATCATATACAAATATGCTGGAAGTTTACAGTAAGATGCAGCTGCGGTGCCCCTCAATGAAACTAGTGCCTTTTCTTTAGCCCTCCAAGCCAACGAGTAATTTACATCAACTCCCGAATATATCTTTACATCACTGCGAATATCAGAAGGTGTATATTTTCTCTTGTGATCAACAATTTGGGTTTAACGATCCCTCCTATCAGCATGCTTGTTGCATGTTTTTGTGAATACACTTTATCCTTCAAAGGACAATTATGGTCCGTATTAAATGCTCTTATTCTAAACATACCAGACTTGTTGACATCAGATGCTTTCATTAACCATTCACATTCATCAAATATACACTCCAGCGTATAACTACATTAGCAAAAACAACACAACACATCAATATACAAATAATTAAAATAACTTATACAGTTACGTATTTGTATGCATAAAGCAAGTACCTGATTGTGTTTGACCTCACTGTTCTATGTTGAAATCTCTTTTTAATTGCATAATTTTTCATCACAAATTTCAATGTGGCTTTGGTCTTAGATACTTGGTCTACCTCCACATACTTATTACAAGGATCTGAAATAACTCCATCGCAGCTCCCCGACCCCAAAATACAAAGCGATTCTACCAACTCACCAATAGTCAGCTGCCTATTATCAAATTCATCATTTTTATTGTTGCTAATAGATGTAACCATACCACTCTCCTGATTTGAACTTCCACACAGTTCATTGGTATTAATTATACTGTCTAGTTTGCTTATACACAGTGAATACTTGTTGAACTCATTTTCAGCCTTTTTAAGCATAATATAAACTCTAACACCTATGTCGTGTGAATCAACAAGGGTGTCTTGCTTTCTTCAATCTTATACTCAATTTTGAGTTTATTCACATTCGTATCAATTCCTAGTTACATTGCAATGACATTTTATAACTCATTATACGATGAACTTTCTTTAAAAATCATCTCCTCAATTGTATAATCAAGGTAACAATTGTCATTGTCCCATCTACCAGAATGCATAACAAAAAAAAGCCAATGAAGCCATTTTCAGAATTTCTGTATAAAAAAATAAATTATATACATATACATTTGTAATCTAAAGAAATGCAGCAACAAACACAACATGTACTTGTACATATAATAGCAACTTCAGCTTTTAACTTATGCACATTTTCAAATTATACAAAAATTCTCTGTATACACAAAATTATAGCTTAATAGAAGTATACAATTCAACAGAAACATAAAAAACAATATGAATATAATTGACAAATTCGTATAAACAGACAACAGTTCCATACAATTATACAATTTACCAAATAACACTATATATATATATATATATATATATATATATATATATATATATATATATATATATATATATATATATATATATATATATATATATATTCTAACAAACAAACAACAGTCTAATATACTTATACACTTATTTATGAAAATCCAAAAATTAAAATGAAGTTGTACTGTATAAAACGAAAACATAATAGTTTCATACCTCAAATCAGATCACATATACAGTTCCAAATACAAACAATACTATGGTTGCAGCGAATCTCAAATCAGTAATTCAAAATTAACAACAAATTTATCACATTTTTTTCTATATTTCATATTAACTAATCAAATCAATTAGGGACAAATATTACATCTCAATATATATTTGACTGATTTGATGAAAGTGAAAAACGAAATCTGAATTTTAAACACCATTGTCGACAAAATCAAAGTATGTTTTCGTCATGAAATTACCTCTTATTTCTATCTCTGAAAACAAATTTATCTCACTTGTTTGATTAATACCTTCAATAGCTTGATCAATGTTTTGAATTGTCTAAAATGGAGCTATTTCGAGTGAAGGAGAAGAAGACAGAATGAAACTTGAAACTGAATTAGCGTGAATTATGGGATCTTTTTCTTATTTATCTGCCGCCTATTTTTTTTTAAAAAAATATTAAATTGTATAAAAGGAAGATATTTGTTTAATTGTTTTACACAAAAAGACACCCGTAACAAACTTTAATTTGCCACCGAACACAATTTGAATAGTTTGTTATAGCTTAAAATTATCATTGTTTTCTTTGTTAATATATAAAATTTGCCCAAAATATAACATAGAAAAAATTTTGAATCAAAATATTAACATCATAATATTTTTGAACCAAATTATTAATAAAAAATATTTTTATCATATAATTTAAAGACATTTTAAACCTTTTTATATTCCCCTTAAATTTATTTTCTCCGTCTTTTTTTCCTCCTTTATAATGCAAACAATTTTAATGTTGACATAAACAATTCAAGATAGTCAAAGTCTACAGCTACATGTACCATTTTTCTAAACTTCCATCACCAAATTTATCAATAAGGACTTGGTTTTCCTTGTTGAAATAATAAATAATATGTAGCAGTCAAAAAGAAGATTTACATTGATTTGTTTGCCACGCAAAAAGAACACATCTGAATGAAGTTTTCTTTTTTTAATCAGTAATTTTAAATTTGAATCTTGAATATGAAATTTTTTGATTGAGAATTCTCCCAATTAAAGCCTCACACGGTGTAAACTCAATTGAAAATAGACAAATTTTAAGAATATCAAATACTGAATATAAATAATAATAATATAATTTTTTTTTAAAAAAAAGAAAGACATATGACCCAACCAAATTTAAGTAAACGCCATTTAATTAACTTATCTTATTTTCTACTATGGATATGTTGTATTGACTTAAACAAGCAGTGGCGTACTCAGAATTTTCACAAAGTGGGTTCAAGATATAATCAATAAGATCAAAATAAATTTTTATAAAGTGTATTCAAGATATAATAAATAAAATCAAAATATGGAAATGGAGATTCAAACTTGGACATGTTAGAAAAATTATTTTTTCACCAATAGATCAAGGGTTACACTTATGTTAGTGAGTTCAAAATTTAATATATATTTATAAAATTTTAAAAACTGAATATATATATATATATATATATATATATATATATATATATATATATGAGTGTTATTTTTGAACAAAGTGAATTCATGTGAACCCACTTGACTCTTTGTGGACCCGTTATGTACAAAAGCATTTATATGTGTCAACCTATAGTCCTAATTAATCCACTTATATGTGGATTTTATTAACATTCATTTGGATATGATTCTTTTTTCTTTTCAAAATGGTGTTTGGTTAAATAATGAAAAAAATATTTTTGATATATTTTTTTTAAAAAAAAGTACATTTTTACTCTTTTCTTTTTGGTTGCACATATCATATTTCTTATGTGCCTCCTAAAGCTTACTTCCTAATTCCTATCCTATGTTTATGTTCTCACATAAAGTTAAAAAATGAAAAATATAAAAAAAAAATTAAAAAAAGTTTATAATTAAAAATAATTACAAATATTTGTGTAGTTATAATTTAATCATCTATAATAACTAAGATAAACGAAAGTTTAAAAATTAATTATTATATAAAAATATGTCTTATTTTTTAGAAACTAAAAGAAGTCCAATAAATTGAAGTTGTCCCAACCAAAAAGATAAATCAATACCAAAGTAGTCAGCATTTGAGGCTGGTGCAATTTATGAACGTCCCCACCTGTCTAAAGTATTTAACAGAGTTTTAGTATAACTAAGAGATTTTTTGTCTTCATAACTAATACTCTTTCCGTCCGAAATTATTTATTATATTACGCTTATTAAAAATTAATTTAATTAATTTTTAAAGATAAATTAGATCACATTAATTTAATATTTTAAATCAAAAAAATTACATATTCTAAAACTATATGAAAAATATTATAAATTATAATTTTTTACATATTAATATGATGAAAAAATATATCTTAAAATGTTAGTCAAAATTTTTATAGTTTGACTGTAAAAATAGAAATCATTACAAACAATATCGGACGGAGAAAGTATTCATTACCATTTTGTTCACAATTGGACCATTAACAACATTTGTTATTATCACTATCATTACTATTTAATCATTATTGCTGTCTTTTATGATCACCAAGCATCTCTGCTATCACAATCATCAATGTTATTAATGACTAGTGTCATCTTCTATCGCACTTACTTCTTCTATCATTATAATTATATCAATGTATTGTCGCCAACACCGTACTCTGGTCTATGTAGTCACCGCTAACTTCACTATCACTATCAACTCCTATCATCACTACGTGAATCAATTTTTACTATACGTACCAGCAAATTTCATCATCAAAATTAGCATCGCTGTCAACTACTGCTACCGTTGTTGTCACTTCCACCATTTCTATCAATCGATACCATCATTGTGGTTAATTCCTAGTGGCAATCACCTCCATCGTTATAATTAGCATCACTACCAACTATCACAAACACATATCAACTACCACACGTTCTTCAGCCGCTACCATTAACATCGACTATTAATATCAATCAAATTCACAATACAAGCATCAACACCACTACCATCAATCGGAAGCATAATATTTTATTAATTTTTAATTGAATATAGTTATATATTATGTACATGTAAATCAATTATGTATATTCAAATGTTAAAAATTAAACAATTTTAATCATTTAATATTCACATTTAAAGATAATATTTTAATTAATTGCTCAAACTCAAACATCTAAATGTTAATGAAAACAAATAAGTAATGTAATGCACAAATCTCCTTGTCTTGTGATCTTTGATCCATTGATTTATCAAAACGTCATATTCAGGATAATGATATTTTATATTATTATAGATTTCTTGTTTGAAAAAAACTTCTTCTTAATCCCTTGGTTGACATTTGTACATTTGACTATGTACCATCAAGAATTAGTCAAAATTTGCACAAATTGTATGGACAAAATTAGCCCCAAACATTCTTTAAATAGGAGAAAATCTTTCACTATAAATAGCATCAAATAATTCCTCTTCACTACAATTCATACACCAAAACTTGAACATTAAATTTTCTAATTAAATCCATCATCATGAATACCAAAGTCATTCTAGCTCTCTTGTTTTGCTTCCTCCTCGTTGCATCCAATGGTGAGCTCTATAGATAGATAAATAGATTAGTTTGTTGTCATGTTGTACACTTAGGAAGTGTGTTGATAGATTTTGTGCTAATTGTCACTAGCTAAATTTCTAATCGAACGCTTTAAGTTATATATACTGATAATATGAAGATTTTCTATGATATTATGTACTTTTTTTATTCGGTATTATTTGTCACGATTTCTATTTTTAGAATCAAACCATAAAAATTTTGACTAATAATTTAAGATGTATTTTTTGGTCATATTAATATGCAAAAAATTATAATTTATAGTATTTTTTATATAGTTTTAGAATATCTAATTTTTTGGTTTAAAATATCGAATTAATATGATCTATTTTACCTTTAAAAATCAGTCACATTGACTTTTAATAAGCGTAACATGACAAACAATTTCAGACGAAAGAAGTAGTATACTTATAACCGGTTATGACATATCATCACTCTATTTTCTACGACAAATAGTAAATAAATCTTATTCTATAATATAATTTTCTAGAAATTTAAAAACATGATGCTTAACTTGATAACTACAATAAAATCTTATTTTATACGATAAATAGTTATTTGTCAACGCTAAATTAAAGGTCATGTTTATGTATTATATCGATTTAAAAATAACTAGCTAAATCATACCACACCTAATTCGCCGAAAAGCAATATTTTGAACGTCCTTCACCACTATACTAGTATTGTTTTGTTATGTTATTGAGATTCAAAAAGTTATACATAATTTTTAAAAAAAAAAACTTGTTTAGGTAGATTTGTGCACAACATGTTTTTTTTTTTTTTTTTTGATAAAGGGAATTCAATTGAACCTAGGTGTTTCTCGTTGGACAAGCACATTTGATTCTAAAGTCATTTCATATTCATAAACTACTTCGTAGCTCCACCCTCGATTCATGGGTCGATTTAGGTCATTGAACGGGGGATTCCTGAAAATTCAGTAACTTTTGCACGTATTCTATCCTTGAATTAAAAAAAATCCATTAAATATATATATATATATATATATATATATATATATATATATATATAATTGGTATCCTAGTAACAAAGGGTGTTGTTTTAGTTTTTTTTTTTTTTTTTTTTTTAATTAAAAAATGAGATGAGTGTAACCCACAAACGTTAAATCCTGAATTTACCTCTGTCCTGATAAATGTAGAGATGCAAGTTGGAGAAGCAAAAGTATGTCAAAGGCGGAGCAAGACATGGTCAGGTCCATGTATTAACACAGGTAATTGTAGCCGTCAATGCAAGCAACAAGAGGATGCTCGTTTTGGAGCTTGTCACAGAAGTGGATTTGGATTTGCTTGCTTTTGCTATTTCAAATGCTAAATCATTTCTATATAAGAGTGTGTTCTATTGCTTCAATAAAGACGTCCAATTTACTAAAATTGGATGTACTCCTAGTAATGTTTGTGTGTCCAATTTATCGTATTGTATCGTATCGCAATGTACATGTTGTATTGTTATGACGAATATAATGTTTGAATAGATAATGTTATTTATCCATGTTTTCATAGTGTCACGTGACCTTAATAATATGAAAGTTATAAACTTTTATACTATAATTAGTGTATAATAGAAAGTAAGGAATAGATAGAGCTAGCTATTATAGATACATAAAGGGCAAAGGTTAATTTTCTATGGCATTTTTCGCTTTTCATTAGTCAAACAGTTTAATTTTAATTAGATATTTGCGTATGAAATCTTCAAAAAAAATTTGAAATGAAATTTATATATTTGTAAACTAAGTAAAGAGTATTATAAGTCACAATAATTGATAATTTAAAATGTTAAAAGAATCTATAAAAAACTTATAATTAAATATAAATTTATTTAAATCTTAAAATACGAAAAATGTCACGTAAAATAGAACGAAGGAGTAAATAACAAGAACAAGAAAAATGAGGAAAAGAATTTGAGTGATGTGCGCCACACCAAATCGGTCTTTTATAAAATAAGATTTTTAATTATATAATTGTTGGGTGTGTGTAAATGAAAGTTCCACATGAATTAGTAGCTTAGAACTACATATAAGTGTATGATCTCCTTCTTGGACATTCCTAGACATTTATCACAATCTAGATCGTCATGATTGACATTCACACTAATCCATTGGTGAGAAAATCATTAATACTAATTAACTAATTAATTTTAATTAAAATACTAAAATATTTAAATTACGAAAGCAAATTAAATGTTAAGAAAAGAAATATTTTAAATTATCAATTATTATAATTTAAAATTTTTTTACGTAAATTTTAAATAAACAAATAAATTAAAGTGAATAAAAAATAGACAAATATATATGTAAGTATAGAACCACACAGGTAAAGCACACATGTTCACCATTATTAATGTGATTATCAACACTTGTATATATTTATTATTATTATATGTATCGAAGGTATACTAAAGTTCATATTTATCCAACTAAATAAAAATAATCGAAATATGAAAATTTATGTTAGACGAGCTAATAAATATGAACTGAAATTGTTAGCTCCAGATGAAAAGGCCAAAGAGAAAGCATTCATATAAGGAAAAGTTTTCAAAAGCAATTAAAATCTCAAAAATGTCATATTTTCGTCTCTATTAAGTTAAATTAGATAAAAAGGACAAGTAAACTGGAAACACAGAGTTTTAACTTCTGCTATATATTTAATATACATACATTTTTTATTTTTTCCCAAGGGAATGAAATATTTTTTGAGAATAATTTCTTTATGTAATTTCTATATTTATATCCTAAGTATTTGGCTTTATATTATGATTTACCTTATTTTCGTCTTTTTTGTTTTATATTTTATTATCTTTATTTTCAATATTGAACTCTCTCCTATAAATTTTTTTTTGATTAATTGTTGCTTACAAGTTACAAAAGAATAAAGAGAAAAGAGTCTGATATACCTCTCAATTTTGTCATTTAGAGCTGATATATATTCTTACTTATAAATAAATGGCTCATATATACCCGTACTTGTAAACAAATGGCTCACATATACCATTTTCCTCTAACGGAAATGAAAAGAAATAAGTAGGGGTATATATGAGCCACTTTGATAACAAGGGGTATATATGAGTCACTTTCATAACAAGGGGTATATTAGCTCCAAATGACAAAGTTGAGGGGTATATCAGACCATTTTTCCTTATTCTTTCTAAAAAATATAATCCCATATGAGTAAATTTAATCCTCGTCAAACATGTTTTTTTGACTTTTTTTTGTTTCAATGACTAATTTAGAATTATTATTTTGGTAATCAAATCTATTTATGTTTCACTAATATTTTTGTAAAATTTATTGTAGATGGACCAAATTTTTTTCTTCGAAGACAAAAATCAAATTACGATATAGACAAAAAAAATAGTTCAAATTTTGTTTCTTTAAACTAAGGAATGAAAGAAAAAAAATAAGAATAAGAAACTCAAATAATTATAATAAAAGAAGTCAAAAAATAATTTACGTATGAAAAAAATTAAAATATACCTTGAACTTTGATAGAAGAATCATATATACCCCTAAATATATATATATTTTTAAATTCAAAGTAATAAATGTAAATTTAAAACTATTTTTTTAAACTTCCGTTAAATGAAGAGTATATGTGAACCATTTTGTAACGATAGGGGTATATGTGAGTCGTTCGTATAACGGTAAGGACATATATGAGCCACTTTCATAATGAGGGTTATATTAGCTCTAAATGATAAAGTTTAACCAATAAGAAAATGTTTATAAAACAAATATAATGCTTCTCTAATAAATTTAGCGTGACAAGTACAATAATGTAACTTAACAAATGCTCATAAAACAGAAACAATAATAACAAACATGAAAATAATTATACATGTGTATATAACATAGAGAAATTAAGAGGAATATGATTTTTATATTAGAGGTTTTGATTGTTTGTATAATGTGAAGTTGTGAATTTAAAGTTACAATGAAGTATGAATTGGAGTCTAAATGACAAAGCTATAACTAGAAAAATATTGAGATTAATATTTAACAGTTATGTATAAATAAAAGTAGTAAATTACTGTACTCTTTAATGGGTTATCGATAATAACAAAAGTCTGTAACAAATTGATAACCGATTAATTTTTTTTTAGAGAAACATTAAAAACCCGTTAATAACTCTTTTTGGGTTCGATTTGTCGATCGTCTGTTTTTGCACACGCTTAAATTTCTATCAAGATTTCACTCTATAACATTCATCTCTTTTTGGTTTAAGATATTACGCCGGCCTCCTTTATATTGATTATTTTTTTTATTAACCATTCTTTAAAATAAACATAAATTTATTATATTAATTTACATTATATAAAACAAAACTTATTTAATAAATAATTTTAAAATAAATCAACACAAATAAACTAATGCTATTATATATAAATCCAATCCAAATTTAATACTCCATAGAGACCCTTTTCTTAATCCAACAATTCAAACAAACCTTGTTATACCAAACATCAAATCTTAAACCACAGGAAAATAAGTGTTACAGAGCAAAACATAGAGAAAAGTTGGTCTCTGAAATTTGGCATTAATAATATAGTAGTAATTAATGTCGATTTTAATCCCAAACAAATTGAAGTCGATGGTTCATTAAATAAATTTCCCTACTAAGGTTTATAAAAAGCGGTAGAACAAATCCTGCAATAACAAACTCCAAATTGACAAATTCCATCAGAAGCATCCTCATTGTTTTTGCAATTGAAATCACAATTAGAACAACTTCCCTCTGATGAAGTACTGACTTGATCTACACATGCGATAGGTGGTGGATCGAGTTCTAGTTCCATTTCTGCACCACAAAACAAAATTATCAAAATAAATTAGACGATAAACTTTATTTAAAAAGAAAACAAATTAAAGGCGCGAAAATGAAGATGTTGAAGGGAAGAATAGTTACGAGCGATTATACTTGTAATGAGAAGGAAGCAGGAAAGAAAGACAAGGAAGTAAACTTGGGGCTTAGCCATTGATTATATCTATATATTTGAATTGTTACGAACACTTATGTATCTATTTATAATCGATAACAATATTATTTGAAAAAAAATTAATCTTTACTTATATATATATAAATAAAACTTCGAGACTTGTGCCGACTATTAAAGATTTTTATAACTACTAACTAATGTCATGGTATGTAGAAGACCATTTCAAAAGATGCTAAGTTACTTGTATGATAGTTGTTGTATTTTTCTGTATGTTCACAAATCACAATTATCATATATAAATATTTAACTCATTATTTTATAAAAAAAAAATTAAAAAAGTGGAGCTAGATTTTTTTTTATGGGTTGTAATGATAATGATTTTTACTTATCGGTTTTCTGGATAGATTATTTTTAATATATTAAATGGAGTGCTACATTTTTTCAATATAAATATAGATTTTGAACAAAAATTATCGAATTCTGTCGAATTTCTTATTAGAAATTTTACCAATTTTTTAAATTCGTCTAATATGTATCAACATCAAACTAAAATATATATTGAGCTTCACAATCTTCTGAGCTATGGTTAGGGTCTTAGGGATGACTCAAAAGTCCGGCTGGTAAGACTTTGATTTAGTCCCTTAAATTTGAACCCCAAAATTTTTATGCTGAAATTTATGAATTTAGTTTCTCTTTTAATAAATAATATTGAATTATATTTTTAAAAAGCACTTGAAATATTTTTAATAAAAATATTTTAAAATTTTGAAATAAACTGGTCAAATCTTCGTGGTAGTATTAAATAATATTTTTACAAAAATATCCAAGTTATTTAATTGAAAACATGACTACATCTTATTAATTTGGATTAAATTTTTATTGTATAAGTAAAAATATACAATAAATTTTGTGTTCATGGTTGAAACAAACTCAATCATAACAATCATAGATGATAAAAAGTTAGATTGTGTGACATATGATTGTCTAGATACGTATCAAAGCTTGTCGATTTCAAGATATTAAATATATCAATTGATTAAATATATTCGACATTCTTTCACCATGAAAAGTTTAAGCGAGAACTTGCTTATCTAGATGCAGTTTATAATTTCTTGCAAGGTGCATACTCTTTCCTGTATCCTGTTATAGATTTTACTCATTCATGCAAAGGATTGCTAAAAATAGTAAAAATAAATAGTAAATGATGGAAATATATTCATTATGTTATATAACTATTAAGAGTTAAAGAGTAATAATTATTTATTTACTTTCATAAAATATATCAATATTTGTTATAAATCCATTAAATAAGTGGATAGTCCATAAAGTTAGTACATGAACAACCATTCATATTCACTAGGTTATATGAACCTTTTTGGATAAGAATGAATCTATTTATTATGATACTTAATATGGTGACCTTTGGAGTGATTTCTCACTTTATAAATAGGGTTGTTCTTTCACTATTGTAATATATACATATGAAACTTACATATACTTGAATAGAAAGAAAGTCTTCTCCTACATCTACTTTTCTTGTCTTCTTCTTATAATCTTGATTTTACAACACGTTATCAGCACGAGTCTCTACCAGTTCAAGTAAAGACTTTAAAAGCCTCGGAGGTAAGAATTTCCTTTATTTTTAAATAATGTCTAATCTTTCTAAACTTGAATTTCTTGCTCTAGACATATCGGGAAAAAGCTATCTATCATGGGCACTCGATGCAGAAATTCATCTTGATGCGATGGGTCTAGCAGACACCATCCAAGAAAATAATCAAGCATCGAATCAAAACCGTGCTAAGGCGATGATATTTCTCCGTCATCACCTTGATGAGGGTTTGAAAATGGAATATCTCACTGTTAAGGATCCTCTGGTGTTGTGGAACAATTTAAAAGATAGATATGACCACCTGAAGTTGGTCATCCTTCCACAGGCACGTTATGACTGGATCCACTTGAGACTTCAAGATTTTAAATCTATCAGTGAGTATAACTCTTCCATGTTTTAAATTATCTCACAATTAAAATTATGTGGAGAAAATATCACTTACCATGATATGCTGGAAAAAACGTTGTCCACTTTCCCTGCCTCGAGTATGCTTCTGCAACAGCAATAACGAGAAATGAGATTTAAAAAGTATTCCGAATTTATCTCACATCTCCTTGTTGCTGAACAACATAATGATTTACTGATGAAAAACCATGAAAGTCGACCTACTGGTTCTATGCCATTTCCTGAAGTAAATACGGCAAATTTTCACCAATCTAAGCGTTAAAAAGGTCGTGGCCCCAGTCGTGGCCGTGGTCGAGGAAGAAATTTCAATCATGGTGATCGTCTTGCACTAAATAATAACATTCAATACCAGCAGTGTAAAAAGAAGAATGAAAAACATGACGTAGTGCAGAAGAAATAATCAGACAACAAATGTTATCGATGTGGAGGAAAAGGAAATTGGTCACGTACCTGTCGTACGCCAAGGCACCTGGTTGAGTAATATCAAGCTTCCCTGAAGGAGGTGAAAAATAACGCAGAAGCCAACTTTATCACGGAAGATACTGTTGAACCCATGCATCTAGATGTAACGGATTTCTTTGAGAATCCCAAAGGAAAGATAGATCAGCTGATAGGTGATGGGTCTGTGATAATGTAAATATATTTCATTTTCGTCGTTTATATGAACTAGTATGAATATGTTTTTCTAGATTTGTAAATAACTAAAAGGTTGTGTATTGTTTGTTTAGTAATAATATTATAACGTTTATTTCTTTATATCTTTTATCTTAAAGAGTATATGGATACCTCAATAATCAATCATGAAGATATTTGTATAATTGATAGTGGAACAACGCACGCAATATTCAAAGATGAGAAATACTTCTCCTACTTGCTTTAAAGAAAAGCAAATGTTACTACAATTTCTGGTAATTCAAACTTAATAGAAGGCTCCGGAAGAGCTACTATATTTCTGCCTAAGGGGACAAAACTTGTCATAGAAGATGCTTTGTTCTCTTCTAAATCCCCAAGAAACCTGTTAAGTTTTAAAGATATTCGCCGAAATGGATATCATGTTGAGACAATAAAGAAATAAATATTGAATACCTTGGTATTACCAAGATTGTCTCAGACCAGAAATATGTATTGGAGAAATTATCAACTTTATCTTCTGGCCTGTATTATGCAAAAATAAGTACGATTGAAGCACACTCTATCGTAAACCAGAAGTTTACTGACTTAAAGACTTTTGTGCTTTGGCATGACCGAATAGGTCATCCTGGATCAATAATGATGAGACGAATCATTGAAAACTCAAATGCTCATCCATTAAAGAACCTGAAGATTCTTACAAATGATGAGTTTTCGTGTGCTGCTTGCTGCCAAGGCAAATTGATTACTAGGCCATCACCAATGAAGGTTAACATTGAATCCCCTCAATTTTTGGAACGAATACATGGGGATATTTGTGGACCTATTCACCCATCTAGTGGGTCGTTTAGATATTTTATGGTCCTAATAGATACATCTTCAAGATGGTCTCATGTGTGCCTCTTATCATCTCGCAACCTAGCGTTTGCAAAATTATTGGCACAAATGATACGATTAAGAGCGCAATTTCCAGATTATCCCATTAAGACAATTCGTCTTGATAATGCTGGCGAATTCACATCCCAAGCTTTTGATGATTATTGCGTATCGGTAGGGATAAAAGTTGAACATCTTGTAGCTCATGTTCATACTAAAATGGCCTTGCTGATTCATTTATTAAGCGCTTACAATTGATAGCAAGACCTCTACTTATGAAAAGTAAGCTGCCTACTACTGTTTGGGGTCATGCTATCTTACATGCAGCATCACTTGTTCGTCTCAGACCGACTCATTATAATAAATACTCCCCATTACAATTGGTATTTGGTCATGAACCAAATATTGCTCATCTTCGAATTTTTGAATGTGTTGTATATGTGCCTGTAGCACCACCTCAGCGCACCAAGATGGGCCCTCAAAGAAGGTTAGGCATATATGTTGGGTTTGATTCACCCTCAATAATTCGCTACCTTGAGCCATTGACGGGAGATTTATTCACTGCAAGATTTGCAGATTGTCGATTTGATGAAACAAATTTTCCGCAATTAGGGGGAGAGAAAAATAAACTTAAAAGTGAAATTGCATGGAAAGTTTCATCATTATGTCATTTTGATCCACGCTCCCCTGTGTGTGAACAAGGGTCCAGAAGATCATCCATTTGCAAAACATAGCAAATCAAATGCCAGACGCATTTACTGATTCAAAAAGGATAACAAAGTCACATATTCCTGCAGTAAATGTGCCTATCCGAATCGACGTCCCAAAAGGACCATCTACAAGTGTCATAGCTTCTGAATCACAAATACGCCTGAAGCGTGGTAGACCATTGGGTTCAAAAGATAAGAATCCTAGAAAAAGAAGTACAAAAAATGACACTACAAAAAAAATTTCACGAAGAAATTCAAGATCTGATTAATCCTGATATTCCTGAAGAAATCAGTGAACCCGAGACTCAAGTAAATGAAGAACTCTCAATAAGTTCAACTACAGGTGGGATAAGTTTAGATCGATCAAAAATCACAGTGGATAATGTTTTCGCATATGATGTTGCACTTAACATCATGCAAGGAAATGGGGATCTTGAACCTCTATCCGTCGAAGAATGTCGACAAAAACGTGATTGGCCAAAATGGCAAGAAGCAATTCAATCAGAATTGAATTCACTTGCTAAGCATGAGGTTTTTGGACCAGTAGTCCAAACGCCTAGTGATGTTAAACCAATTGGCTATAAATGGGTCTTTGTACAAAAAAGAAATGAGAAAATGAGATTGTAAGATACAAGGCACGCCTTGTTGCACAAGGATTCTCTCAACGACCTGGTGTCGACTATGAAGAAACATATTCACCTGTTATGGATGCAATAAATTTTCGATATCTCATCGGTTTAGCTGTACATGAAAATCTTGAAATTCATCTAATGGATGTGGTTACAGCTTAACTTTACGGTTCACTTGATAATGAAATTTATATGAAAGTTCCAGAAGGACCTAAAATGCCTGAAGCATGTAGTTCAAAATCTCGGAAAATATATTCAATCAGATTACAAAAGTCATTATATGGCTTAAAACAATCAGGGCGCATGTGGTATAATCGTCTCAGTGAGTACTTGATAAAACAAGGTTATATAAACGATGTCATTGTCCTTGTATATTTATTAAGAAAATAACATGGGGTTTATTATTCTTGCTGTTTATGTTGATGACATTAATCTCATTGGAACTGCAGAAGAGGTTCAAAAGGCAATTGAATATCTAAAGAAAGAATTTGAGATGAAAGACCTTGGTAAGACAAAAATTTGTCTTGGACTACAAATAGAATATTTAGTAGATGAGGTCTTTATTCATCAATCTGCCTATACTGAGAAAATCTTGAAATGATTTTACATGGACAAAGCATATCCATTAAGTACTCCAATGGTTATCCGATCACTTGAAGTGAGTAAGGATCCATTCCGACCTCAAAAAGAGAATGAGGAACCTCTTGGTCCAGAAGTACCTTATCTTAGTGCAATTGGGGCACTTATGTATATTGCTAATGCTACGAGACCTGACATAGCATTTTCTGTTAATTTGTTAGCAAGATATAGTTCTTCCCCTACACGAAGACATTGGAATGGAGTTAAACATATATTGCGATATCTAAGGGGAACTAGTGATATGAGTCTGTTTTATAATAACAAAGATAGTGCATATCTTGTTGGTCATGCAGATGTAGGTTATTTATCTGACCCACATAAAGCTCGATCACAAATAGGTTATCTGTTCACATACGGAGGTACTGCTATATCATGGCGATCTACGAAGCAGTCTATTGTCGCTACTTCTTCAAATCATGCTGAGATAATAGCCATTCATGAAGCAAGTAGAGAATGTGTATGGTTAAGATCAGTAATACATTCTATCAAAGAAAGATGTGGTTTGAAGTGTGACGTCAAGATACCCACAATAATCTTTGAAGACAATGCTGCATGCATAGCTCAATTAAAAGGAGGCTTTATAAAAGGAGATAGAACGAAACACATTTCACCAAAATTATTCTTCACACATGATCTCCAGAAGAATGGTGATATTGATGTGCGACAAATTCGTTCGAGTGATAATCCAGCAGATTTATTTACCAAATCTTTACCGGCCTCAACTCTTGAGAAGATGGTTAACAAAATTGGAATACAGAAACTTAACCATCTGAATCGTGGTTTTTATCAGGGGAAGCAAAACACGCACTGTACTCTTTTTTCCTTAATCTAGGTTTTGTCCCATTGGGTTTTCCTAGAAAGGTTTTTAATGAGGCAACAAATAATGCGTATCAAAAGATATGTGTACTCTTTTTCCTTCACTAGAATTTTTTTCCACATGTTTTTTTTTAGTAAGGTTTTAACGAGGCACAATATCTATGGACATCCAAGGGGGAGTGTTATAAATCCATTAAATAAGTGGATAGTCCATAAAGTTAGTACATGAACAACCATTCATATTCACTATGTTACATGAACCTTTTTGGATAAGAATGAATCTATTTATTATGATACTTAATATGGTGACCTTTGGAGTGATTTCTCACTCTATAAATAGGGTCGTTCATTCACTATTGTAATATATACATATGAAACTTACATATATTTGAATAGAAAGAAAGTCTTCTCCTACATCTACTTTTCTTGTCTTCTTCTTATAATCTTGATTTTACAACAATATTATAATAATTCATAAAAAATGAAGAAATAACAACAAAATTAAGTAACATTTAACAAATCAGTACATTACATACATACCTATTGATAAAATAAATCAACTCAATTTCACAAATATGAACTCGAACCAGTTAATAATTTGTCACAAATAAATATCTTGCATTGGATGATTCTAGATGTTTGGAGAGAGATCATTTATCAGTAAAAATTATCATTTTAACCTTGTTCTTCCCAACTATCACGTTTCTGACCTTGGATTAGTGGAAAATTACAAAAATAGCTTTGGTAGTCCATGTGATGACTCTTGTATATAGTAATAATATAGAAACTAGATATTTAAGCCCGTAATACGGGCTAAATATAATTTTATATACTTTGTTTAAAAAAATTAGATAAATTCACAACTTAAGGTATTATAGTCCTCTTTTGGATGCATCCCTATTTCCTCTTAGATACATCTATTTCCTCTCAGATACATATCTATCCCTTTTCGAGTACATTTCTTTCCCGAAGTAATATGTCATATGTAATTTATTGGATAACCAAGGAATGCATTCGAGAGGATCGAAAAATTTGAGATTTTTGTAATTGAGAAAACATCTCGGATATGATGTAATTAGCCTCCAAAGATATGAATTTTCTATAATTTATACTACTTTTTTTCTTTAGTAAACAACTTCAATATATTAATTTATAATCTATTTCAAATGGTCATATGACATAAATGTGTAGTTTACAACCTAAATTGAGAAAGTTTAATTTTAAAAAATTCTTTGCAGCAAGAAAATAGTGAATTGCGTTAGATTAAGAGTTAAAACATTTCATGTTCAAGGAATATATAAAATGTTGATATCTTTGAAAAATTTAATCGGTCTTCATATATATGCGCAAGTGCTATCTATTTTTCACAATATTATTATCTTCGTTTCGAATATTTGCATCATAAGCTTTGCATCTGATAAAATATTAATCATTGATCAATCAATTCGTAATGATTGATTTAAAGTCTTTCAAATCTCTATTGCTTCAACTTAAGTATAATGTGTTTGTGTTTGACTTTGTCGATGAAATTTGTGATACATTTATTATTGCTTCGATAAATAGAAATACTTAAAAATTGATTTCTAACTCAATAAAAACAATCAAGAAATCAACTTTATTTCTATATATAATAACAATTATCGCAATGTTATATTTTAAATATTGAAAGTATTTATCAAAAAATAATTTTGCCTCCACAAAAACAAAAACAATCATGAAAGAAACTTTATTTCAGTATAAAATAACAATTATCGTAATGTTATATTTTTAATTACATGAATTAATTTTTTTGATACTACACTTAATATCACGCCGTAAAGAAAACTCTAAAGCTTGCCCCCACCCCACCCCACACCCACACACACAAAATAACCAATATATTTTTTTTGAGGTTTTCTTTTTTTAATTTATTTATTTTTTAGTTTTTTTCTTCCTCTAAATTTCTAAACAATCTTTTTCTATTGACATTTTCTTCTTTATTATTTAACTACTCAATTTCTTTGGTTTGAATTTCAATATTCATTAGTATTTGAATGTTAAATTTTGACCTTGTCAAATTTTCTCTGTTAAATAGTACTCCCTCTGTTCCTATTTAGTTGTCCACTTTAGAAAAGACACACGTATTAAGATAACCATAATTAGCAAGTGAAATTACAATTTTACCCTTATTAAATAAGGTTTCAAATGAATTAAAACTTAGTAATTTTCAAGAAGTTTAAATGAGGATATAATAGGAAAAAAATTGTCCTTTCTTGACTTGTCAAAATGGACAAGTAAATAGAGACATCTAAAAGAGGAAATATGGACAAGTAAGTAGGGACAGAGTGAATATCATATTTGATATTATAAAAATATAAAAATAGAAATTTTATATTTTATAATCTTTCGATGAATAAATAATCAAATTATTGATTTATTAATAATCAAACATTGTTCATTCTTTTAATCACGAAATTTGATATTTTCTTCAAATTATTTAAAAACTACTTATACGTCATTTTAAAGAATATTTAAATAATCAAAATACGAATTTAGTGGTCATATTATGTAACATAATATTAAAAGTATGTTTACGCAATATTCCTTTAAAATATTTCTAGAAACAAAATATTAACTATTCAAACACATTTTATTTTAATTAATTCAAAATTTTCTTTCTAAAATATGTCAAAACACATTTATTATTGTTTGTAAGAAGTTAATTAAGTAATAGAAACTCTTCATTTAACCAAAATTACAATAATATCCTTATGGACCCATAACAAAAGTTAAGACATGTATGTATATTTTTTCTAGATTTTCATTTTGATCATTAATTATACAATTTTTATTTTACCCTTAAACAATATTAAAATTACTAATGTATCAGTGATCATCCTTCTTATGGCTCTTCTATATAATAATAATAATAATAAATATATATATATATATATATATATATATATATATATATATATATATATATATATATATATATATATATATATATATATATATAATTAACTCATTCTAGTACTTCAAACATCCGATCGAACTCATCGTCTCATTGTAATCTTCATAATCTAAACTCTATAACTAGGTTTGAATCGAGCTTGTTAATCATTAATTCATCAATAAGTAGCTCTGATTCATCTACCAATTTGTGTGTTGTATCTAGACTTATTTTTTCTTCGATATTAATAAAATCCTTTTCGTACTTCCTTCATTACAATTTATGTGACGAAATTTTTATTCGTACAAGGTTAAAAAGAAAAATCAAGACTTTTTAAACTTATAAGCACATAGAACATGTCATAACATTCATGTGGTTATGAAACTTTTAATCTTTCTATTAATTAATACTCGTTCTATCTCAATTTATATGACTCACTTTCCTTTTTGGTTAGTCTCACAAAGAATAGCATATTTTACATATTTAGTAACAATTTAACTTTAAAATACCCATTTTAACCTTAAAAATGATTTATAAGCACATACATATCTATCACTTATTTTAGACCACAAGTTTCAAAAATATTTATTCCTTTCGATTTTAAATTCAATATTAAATCAAAATTAATTTAACTCATATAAATTGAAACGAAGAGAGTATAAAAAAAGTTCAAACTTCAAAGGTAAATGACTGCAAATATAGTATTTCAAACACAACTCACACACAAAATTACAAAGAGACACATAACCATTTAGATAATGGCACCACTGCTGCTATAATAATATATATAATAACCATGTAGTTTGTTAATTAATAGCAGCATTATTTATTTAATTATATGTGTATTAGTACATAATAAGATAGATAGTGCCATGTGATATTAATGGCTTTATATGTTTTAATTGTTGTTTTTAACAATGATAGTAGCAGTAGCAATCTCCATGATTACAACTGCCATATTTAGCATCTTCTTTTTCCATGCACCAATGGTTACATTTCTTGTGGAAACACTTCCCATTCCAACTCTTGCTATGCTTCCCACAGTGTTTTGCTTCTGTTATTTGTGTCTCTGTATCAAAAATGATTTATACGATTTAAATTATATATATTGATTATGTAAAGAATTATTACGTACATTCTTCAATGTAGAATTGATTTTCGATTTTTTTTTTAATTATGAATTTGAATCGTCATATAGTATTCAAAATGTATGTATGCATAATTAAACATGTGTTTTGTTTGGTTCGAAGGAAAATATTTTTTGAAAAATAATTTTTTTAATTGAAGCAGGAAAAATAAGTTTCATGGTAAATGATGCTTTCATTAAAATTCCATGCTTAGAGATCATATGTAAACATAAAAGTGCAACCTAGGGTTTATTAGTATGATATAATTTTTTTTTAATATTTGGTTCGTCAAATATGTTGGAAAATATTTTCTAAAGGAAACAAATTCTACATACTAATGACATTTCACATTAATTGTATCCTCCCACACATAAACAGGACACCTCATCAATCTTAACCTCACCATCCCACATACCCTATCTCCCCGTCTTAGCCTGACATAATATTTGTCTAAATAATTATATACAAATGCTTAAAAAATTATAGTTTTTACTTATCTACAAAACACTAAGTAGGATCTGTTGGGAATAAATCCGTAACAGAAATAATATTTGCGGTAATAAAGGCAACAAATGCGGAACACAACAATGCGGTTAATCAACGAGAATAAAAGAGAAATAATGACACCAAGATTTTACGTGGAAACCCTCCTAAATAAGGGAAAAACCACGACCCGAGAGGAGCAACGAATATCACTATAGTAAGGATTTTACACTTGTATGTCTGAGTAAAACTCCAAAGACCACTACACATTCAAAAGAAATAACACTCTTTTGATTTTTCCACCTCACTACAATATCGCTCACACTCTCTATTTTTCCTCACAGATTATTTTCCTCTGTGATGCCTCACTCTTTTTTTCTCTCCTTTGTAATTCTTTTTGGTGTACTTAGAATGAAGAATTCTCCTCCCTTTTATAGAGAACAAATACACTACCCTCCAAATGTGCTATAGAAGAAAAACATTTTTTTCTTCTTCATAGCTTACCTACTCTACCAAACTTTGAAATTGGCACAAAACAAGTTTTTCTTCTTTATAGATTACCAACTCTACCAAACTTTGAAATTGGCACAAAGTTATTCAAAGTTTGGTACATGGGGATGGACCTCACAATCTCCCCCTCCAGACCCATGCACCTGAAGGAGGTAGCTCCAGGTTTCTAGCTTGAGTACATGCTGACAAGTTCTTTGCATAGCTCAAACTTGTCTTTTGATACCACCTTGGTCAGCATATCTGAAGGGTTTTCAGTAGTAAGGATCTTCATGACCTGCATAGATCCGTCCTCTATCTTTTCACGAATCCAGTGATATCTCACGTCGATATGCTTTGACCTTGCATGATACATGGTGTTCTTGCTAAAGTCTATTGCACTCTGACTGTCACAATAGACGACATACTCCTTCTGATGCAATCCAAGTTCTTGAAGAAATCGTTTCAGCCATACCATCTCTTTGCCAGCTTCAGTAGCTGCAATATATTCTGCCTCAGTTGTAGAGAGTGCGACACACTTCTGCAACTTTGACTGCCATGATATAGCTCCCCCTGAAAATGTAAACAAATATCCAGTAGTGGATTTTCTATTATCGAGGTCACCTGCCATATCAGCATCAGTATAGCCTTTCAAGATTGGATCAGATCCTTTAAAACACAAGCAATCTCTTGTGGTACCTTTTAGGTACCTGAGTATCCACTTAACTGCCTCCCAGTGTTCTTTTCCAGGATTTTCAAGGAATCTGCTAACAACACCAACTGCATGAGCAATATCAGGTCTTGTACACACCATCGCATACATCAAACTCTCCACTGCTGAAGAATAAGGAATTTTAGCCATTCCCTCTTTCTCCTCTTTTGTTGTAGGACACATCTGTTTGCTCAACTTCAGATGACTCACAAGAGGCGTGCTAACAGGTTTAGCACTCTTCATGTTGAAGCATTCTAGTACACGTTCAATGTACTTCTCTTGAGATAGCCACAACTTTCTTTTTGTTCGTTCTCGAACAATCTTCATCCCTAGAATTTGTTGTGCTGGGCCCAAGTCTTTCATGTCAAATGACTTGGACAAATCTTTCTTCAACTTTGCAATCAGCTCTTTGTCTTGTCCTACAATTAACATGTCATCCACATATAACAACAAAATAATAAAATTGTTGTCAGAAAATCTTTTGAAGTATACACATGGATCAGATAGGTCTTTGGGTACGTTTGACTTTTTATGAAAGAGTCAAACTTTTTGTACCATTGCCTTGGGGCCTGTTTCAACCCATAAAGACTCTTATTCAATTTGCACACCATGTGTTTCCTTCCAGATACTTCAAATCCCTCCGGTTGCTCCATATAAATCTCTTCTTCCAAATATCCGTGAAGAAATGCAGTTTTCACGTCCAATTGCTCCACTTCAAGATCTAGACTAGCTGCTATGCTCAAAATAGTTCGAATAGAAGTCATTTTGACAACAGGTGAAAAAATTTCATCAAAATCAATACCTTTCTTTTGTTCGAAGCCTTTTACAACCAATCGAGCTTTGTACCTCACCAACTTGCCATTTCCGTCTTTCTTGAGTTTAAAGACCCACTTGCACTTAAGTGGTCTTTTTCCTTTTGGAAGTTCAACTAGCTGGTATGTGCCATTTTTCTGTAGAGATCCCATCTCTTCGTGCATGGCTTTCATCCATTGGCTCTTTTCTGGATGAGACAACACCTCCTTAAGACTTTCTGGCTCACCTTCATCATTGATAAGGACATACTCTGAGGAAGGGTATTTGGTTGATTCTACCCTTTGTCTTTCTGATCTCCTCAGAGGTTGAGATTGTTCTTCTTCTTCTGGGTACTCCATTTGCTCGGTATTATCACCAAGTTGCTCCCCCTGCTCAACAATCTCATCGGGTTGCTCTTCATGCTCAGCAACTTCATCAATCATACTTTCTGCACTTATGGGATGGTTAGAAAAATAAGGAATGGTAACAAGATTAGGGACTATACCATTCTTTTTCTTGGCCTTCTCGGATAGATCATCTGCAGTTCCAACTTCACTTTCTCGAAAGATTACATCTCTACTTCTGATGACCTTCTTCTTCACAAGATCCCATAGTCTGTACCCGAACTCTTCATCTCCATATCCGATGAATATGCAAGGAACTGATTTATCATCTAGCTTGGTTCTTTGCTCCTTCGGTACATGTGCAAAAGCTTTGCAACCGAACACCTTTAGGTGCAAGTAAGACATCTCTTTGTTGGTCCAAACTCTCTCCGGAATGTCAAACTCCAACGGAACTGATGGACTACTATTGATAAGATAACATGCTGTCCGAACTGCTTCACCCCAGAATGTCTTGGGTAATTTAGCCATTCTGAGCATGCTTCTCACCTTCTCAACAATGGTGCGATTCATTCTCTCAGCTACACCATTGTGTTGTGGGGTTCCAGGAACTGTCTTTTCATGTCTGATTCCATGGTTTGAACAATACTCTTCAAATTCTCTTGAAGTGTACTCACCTCCATTGTCGGTTCAGAGACGTTTTAGCTTTCGACCTGTCTCTCTTTCTATCAGAGCATGAAACTTTTAAAATACTTGAAACACCTGATCTTTGGTTCTCAAGATATAAACCCACAATTTTCGAGAAGCATCATCAATAAAGGTAACAAAGTATTTATTACCTCCTATCGATTCTATCTCCATTGGACCACAAACATCAGAATATACCAAATCAAGTATATTCGACTTTTTTTCAGATGATGTCTTAAATGAGACTCTATGTTGTTTACCAAATAAGCAGTAGTTACAGGGTTTTATCATTGTACCTTTGGGAAAAGAGATGAGTGACTTTTTGGAAAGAATTTGCAATCCTTTCTCGCTCATATGACCCATTCTTTTATGCCATAAATCTGCAGAATTTTCTTCGTGAGCCACATTTAATTCACCTTGGCATATTTCTGCATTTGTCCTGTATAACGTGCCACGAGCAACTCCTTTTGCAATCACCAATGCCCCTTTGGTGAGTCTCCATTTTTTATTTGCAAAGTAGTTCTCATATCCATCTTGGTCCAAAGCAATTCCCGAGATCAAGTTCATCCGCAAATCAGGTACGTGGCGCACATCTTTCAACACTAATGTGCATCCAACATTTGTTTTTAAGCAAATGTCTCCGATCCCCGCAATCTTTGAGTAACTTGTGTTACCCATTTTCACATTGCCATAATCACCGGCTACATATCTGCAAAAAAGATCTCTTACCGGTGTGGCATGATAAGATGCTGCTGTGTCGACCACCCATTCCGACTCTATACCTGCCAAGTGCATGCATTCTTCTTCCTCATTTATGAGGAGAACAACATCGTCATTATTTTGCACCATGGCAGCTGTGTTGTCATCATTCTTTTGGCCGCTGCTTTCCCCTTTGCCCCTTTTTAGATTTGGACAATCTCTTTTGAAGTGTCCTGGTTGATCGCAATTGTAGCAATTTCTGGCCTTTGATTTTGATCGGACCTTGGACTTTCCACGAGCTCCGGATCTACCATAGTTACTTGAGCTCCTTTGGTAACTTCTGCCTCTACTTTCCGTGATGAGAGCCTGTCCGTGATTTTCAGGCCTTTTTCTCATCTTCTCATTAAGCAAAAGGGCTGATGTGACATCCTTCAACTCAATAGAGTCCTTACCATGTAAAATGGTTGTTGATAAAGTATCGTAGGAAGATGGCAACGAGTTTAGGAGCACTATGGCTTTATCTTCATCCTCGATCTTTACTCCGAGGTTTGCTAGCTGCGTGATTAGTCCATTAAGTACATTTAAATGAGACAAAAAATTTGTACCTTCATCCATATGTAGTGCATATAACTGTTTCTTTAGGTACAATTTATTTGTCAGCGTTTTGGACATGTATAGATTTTCTAACTTTGTCCAAATGCCACATGCACTCTCTTCATCGACGATGTTATTAACTACATCATCTGTTAAGTGCAATCTGATTGCACTAGCAGCCTTTTCATCCAATTCTTCCCAATCCTCAAGTTTCATGGATTCGGGCTTTTTGGATTTGCCGCCTAGTGCCTTATGCAAACCCTGTTGGATGAGCAAGTCTTTCATCCTTCTCTGCCACATTGAGAAACCGCTATCACCGTTAAATTTTGCTACCTCGTACTTTACTCCAGACATTTTTTTTATTGAGTATAGTACAATGAGCTGCAAAAAATATTTCTGTAAATGAGCAGAACCTGTGCTCTGATACCAATTGTTGGGAATAAATCCGTAACAGAAATAATATTTGCGGTAATAAAGGCAACAAATGCGGAACACAACAATGCGGTTAATCAACGAGAATAAAAGAGAAATAATGACACCAAGATTTTACGTGGAAACCCTCCTAAATAAGGGAAAAACTACGGCCCGAGAGGAGCAACGAATATCACTATAGTAAGGATTTTACACTTGTATGTCTGAGTAAAACTCCAAAAACCACTACATATTCAAAAGAAATAACACTCTTTTGATTTTTCCACCTCACTACAATATCGCTCACACTCTCTATTTTTCCTCACAGATTATTTTCCTCTGTGATGCCTCACTCTTTTTTTCTCTCCTTTGTAATTCTTTTTGGTGTACTTAGAATGAAGAATTCTCCTCCCTTTTATAGAGAACAAATACACTACCCTCCAAATGTGCTATAGAAGAAAAACATTTTTTTCTTCTTCATAGCTTACCTACTCTACCAAACTTTGAAATTGGCACAAAACAAGTTTTTCTTCTTTATAGATTACCAACTCTACCAAACTTTGAAATTGGCACAAAGTTATTCAAAGTTTGGTACATGGGGATGGACCTCACAGGATCGATACTGATCACTTATATTTTCCTAAAAAACATTTTTCAAGAAATTATTTCCTATGGTAAACATTTTTCTTCCTACAAAACATACCATATAATCTAACATATAGATGATGTATTTACAATACTTTATCCTATTAAGCAACTAGAAAAAAAAAAAACAATAAAAAATACTTAAGAATTTCTCACCAGAAGCAAACATGAGAAGAAAGCAAAGTAGGATAGCAGAAAGAGTTATTATGTTAAATTTAGGTTGAGCCATTTCTTTAGCTCTTTATGAGATGCTTTAATTTGTGGAATCAAAGTTTTCTAAGAGGGTCTATTTATAGTGACACAAAAATAATAATTTTACTAACACTTGTGTTTAAAATTAACATTAAGCACACAAAGTAGAGAAAATGTCAAAGAAAATTATTTGAATTGATCAAATTAAAGGTTATCCTTCTTGCATCACATTCATCTCGAAAGTATTACGGACATATAATTAATTATTCCTTAAATAAATTGACCATAGTAAATTTAAAAGACTTACTGGAAGCCAATTGATAGTCTTTATGGAATTGTAATTTTATTTTTTCCATATCTCTCTTTCTAATTGAAACATTAGTAGTTATTCTATATTTTATTTTCATGGGAAAAAAGTGTCTTTTTTTTCTAGCACAAATTAATGAGAAATTTATATTAAGAAATATGATCTTTTTTCGTATTTTTATTTGGAAAATAATGATAAAAAACAGATTTTTATTGAAATAATTAAAAGTTTCCTAATTTTTTCGTATGAAAACACTACTAGCTTTTATTTTCTCAATGATTCAATCAAAATATATGTTAAAATAGAATATTTTTGGATGAAAATTTTAAATAAGAGAGAATTAGTGACTTTTTAGTAATGTATGGGGAACCATTTACTTTAAAATATGTTCATAAAAGAATTGCACACAAATTTCTACTTAAAAATACCCTTTTTTCCTTACACTTTTAAACACTTTAAACTTTCACTATATCCTTATAAGAATATGTTTTTTTTTTAGTTATATAAAAGTTTTTCTTTTTTTTTCTTCAACTCCTTACTCAAATTTAATCCAACTCACTTGGTTTACACCTCTAGCGTGTAATAAATTTATGAAAATTATTTCTCCTCTTTCTATTGAGAAAGTCATTTTTGTGATTTAAGAAATTCTTTTCTTATAGAAAATGTCATAAAACCAAACATAGAAACATTTAATCCTCACCTAACACACCTTACGTGTAATAGTAATTTATCATTTGTAGTATTATATTGCAAGTTTATACTTTTGTCAAAGACAATAATGTCAATTTGAAATGATTATTTAGGTTTTGTTACGTCCTATACCTAATGGTTATTGATTTATTGTGAAAATATACAAGTTTTATAGCTAGTCATTAATGACAAGCATACCAATTAGTTGAAATAAATTATATAGGCTTTGTCACCCTGCACGCAATGGTTAATTGATCGTAATATATACTAAAAAGAGTTAAACTTGTACGTATTGATAATATAAATAATTCTAATATTATCAATGTATTATAACATGTTAAAGCTATCATGGACGTCTTAACTTTTACGTAACTAATGTCATCACTATAATAAAAGAGGTTTTTGCGAGTAATTATTTAACGATATTAATATAATTGTCACATTATTATATTTAGCAGTAGAAATAATGAATATTTACCATCAGCATTCTATGTAAATGTCGTTAAAGGTTTTCGCGACTCTAAATAAAGTGTTACTAACTCAATTACCACTAAGTATTTTACAGCAACAAAAGAAAAATCTATTGTCACTAAATATCTCTTTTGTTGGAGTGCATTATATTATTATTGATATTATTTGTAGTTATCTTATAGATATATGTAAGTTAAATCAAACATTAAGAAAGATCAAGTTGCTTCAAGAGTTTAAGTTTGAATTTTTCAAAAATAGTTAGGTATTTGTTGGATATAATCAAAGTTAAATATATTTGTGGAGAGAGGGAAAATTGTTATCAATACTTGAGAAAATGGATAAAAAGAAAGGTGAAAATGACTTTTTCATGTTAAATTATTTGATATATATCTACTCTAAATAAGCATGTAGTATTAGTTGTTCGATAAAATTTCCTATTTACTTGATTTTGACTAAGTTATAGATTATGGTGTAGCGACCATTTTGTATAAATCTTGATCACTAATTTGATTATCTACTAGCTTCAATCAATTATTTTTAAAATATTTGATAACTTTAATCTTCAAAATTTAGATAATATTTTTAAAAAATACTATACATTGATGGTTAAGATAATATTTATATATGTGTTTTCATAATCCGATGATCTCAATATTTTGTATCACAAAATAGATGTTAAAACCACGTTGATCCCTGTAACACAGACCACGTAGGAGATTGTTTACTGAAAAAACCAAAGAGTGGTTATTTTATTTTATTTTTTTAAAAAAAATTATCACCATATGGTGGTGAGACCTCTATATTGATAAATAAAATTACAAAGCTAACAAGAGCTTAATGTCATGGATTTAGAGTATTCGCTAAGACTTTGTGCGGCTCTCGACGACTTACTCACTAATGTTTCAAGATCTTGTAAGTTCGTTCAAGGAAGTCTTTGAGACTTTGATGGCTAAGAGAATACTTCAAAAAGAACTTAGAAAGAACAAAAGAGGACTTTGGAAGATGGCTTTTGTATTGCTTTGGAAGATTGCTTACAACTTGTTTGGTTGGTTTACAAATGAGAGCCCACCTATTATATACTTCCTAGGGCTAAAATGTAAATAAAAATTACTTAGAAGCCCTATTCTAGAAAAGTCTCGATTAGTCTAGAGGGTTCTAGAGTTCTCCACAAACCTCTCCACAATTCTAGACTCTTCCGCCTCTATCTGGATGTAAAATTAACAATGATGTGGCGGGACGTCACATTAAGCTCCAATCCATTGTTTCAGTAGCTATTTCGCAAAAACTAAGGTTCTGACCAAAATATATAAGTTTTGCACAAATTTACAAGATTAGTTCTATACAAATAATTCTTCCTCTTCTTATGCCTTAGGGACTCCGTTTGTATGAGATCAAGATTGTAAGATTCATATGCAGAACTAAACAGCTCCTCAGTTGTAATACTCCATTTTGTCAAGGCACCTGCAACTTGATTGGCTTCCCTTTAACAATGTCTACCTCACAAGTAATCTATTAATAGTAAAACAATTTTTTTTTAAATGGCTTAACTTATATAAATTTTGAAACAACCATTAATAATCTTCATAGATAATAAAACCAAGGACAAGGTCTTAATTGAATCCCTACTCATTATAGCTACCCATTTTCGTATTTTATTTCTTAATTTATAAACTTGTTAAAAATTTTCATTAGCTATATGTTGTCGATCGCTACAAAAATTGAATTTCCTTCTATAAAGTGGTCTCGCTCATTATTATTTGTATGTATCAGACCATAATATATAGTGAATTTAATACTTTTATAAAGCATTTTTCCACTTATTCAAGGAATTTCTTTCTTGACATTTATAAGGTTAGTTTGTCCTGCCGTGCCAATTTGTTATGAGATAGTTTCAAATATATACAATAATTACAATAAATATACCCATGATTTTATTTACATAAGAAATAGCCAAAAATTATAGAAAGTATAGAGTGATTATAGATTAAGATATACTCAACATTAGACTGAATGTAGTTTATCTATACATGAGTCATCATACACTGATTACACATTATGATACACTCAAATAATTAAATATAACTTAATTATACATGAAGTATACACTAAATACACAAGAACTACATGTTTACTATTCAATCCCGAGCAATTCAAAATTACCTCTAAATAACACAGATTTTAGATATGAGAACCTCTCGATATTTTCAATATTTATATGCATAATTCTTTCAAAATAGTTCACCTTTATCGTACGTCGAGTTTTAAAGAAAAAAAAGGAATAAGGAGGAGGAAGAATATGAAGGAGGCGGAGGACGCAAGAGGAGAAGGAGGAGGAGACAGGATATAGAAGAAGAGAAAGGTTGCGTAAAGTTTATATAAGTTCGAACTAAATAGATGGAGCTCGAATACATTATAACATAAATCAGATACATAATATGTAACTCGAGTACATTATAACATAAATCAGATATATAATATGTAGCTTGGATACATTAAAAATTAGCTTTGACACATTACAAAATAAATCGGATACATAATATATAGCTCGAATATATTAAATACTGACTCAAATACATTAATATATAGCTCGAACACATTAAAAAAAATTAAAAAAATTTAAAAGAAAAGGAGATTTCGAAAAAACGTAACACATGTATTTCAATAATTTTTCCTTGTATGGTCCGAAACATGACATATAACATAGTCTAGAACCAAAGAGAAAAGACATAAAGACACCATCGAAGTTGTCTCATATTTGCATAAAGACACCTAAACTTTTGAACTGTCCCATCACCCCACTAAACAACTATATATCGTTGTAAATATGCCATTTTTACCCACTAACTCATCTGGGTTGTTTACACGCACGTTAGGCGCGTTATGGACCATTTTTCCTTTTTATTTACCAGTTTAAAATAGCCACATGTCATTTTTTTTCTTTAATATTAATTATTTAATCAATTTTTGTATCTTCCCCAATTTAAACTCAAAAATAGCCTTTGGTAGCCCTAAAATTTTGATTTCCATGGCAAGAACAATATTGGTTCTTTCTTTTCGACGACTTCATCATCTTCCTCATGAAAATAAGGTAGGAATTCGTCTTTTCTCTTTTAATTCCAGTATAAACGTTAATTTGAAGTTTTTTTATGGTTGAGTTTCTTCTCAATTTTGTGGTTAGTTTTTGATTGAAAATGTCAAATACAATGTTGAATCGTATTTGTAACAATGGCAACTGTAGGAGGTCGATTCTAACATTTCTACACTATAATAATCCATAAAATCAGAATAATCAAAAAAGTGAAGATTTTCGTTTGATTTTTTAGTAAAAAGTTCAGAAATGAAATGAAAAGGAGTTCACGTTTCTTCAAAAAAAAGGGTCGGGTCGGGTTACCTAGAGAGTGAGCAACACGCGCATTACATAGACGACGGAATGAGTAAAAATGGCCAATTTACAACGATATATAGTTGTTTAGTGGGGTGATGGGACACTTCAAAAGTTTAGGTGTCTTTATGCAAATATGGGACAACTTCGATGGTGTCTTTATGTCTTTTCTCAGAACCAAATAATAACAAGGGCAACTTTCACATATAACAAACAAAAAATTCATATTTGTATGCTATAGCAAACTTTGCATAATTGCGCTCCATAGCAAACATAAAACTGTATAATTTGCTATACATATACAATTATATAATTCGCTGGCCTAAATTGTATAATTCACTGGCCTATTTCGCTGTTATTGTATAATTTGTTTTGCATACAGTTGAATCGAATTAAAATGTATGTATATTGCATAATTATCAATGTATAGCAAGAAGATATATGTTTTTCTCGCTTTATACAAAACATAGAAACACAATATATACACTTCTGTTGTATAAAGCTAGAGAAAATTGTATTTCACTGCAATTGTATAATTCGTTGGCCTTTTTCTCTGCAACATTTGAAGTAAAATGTTTGTAAATTGTATAATTAAGTGTATAACACGAAGATATACATTTTTGCATGTGTATATACAATTTTCTCTCGCTTTATACAAAACAGAAACAGAATTATACACTTCTGTATATAAAGCGAGAGAGCCGAGCGAGAATGGAGAGTGGCGAGCGAGATTTTTGGGAGATAGACGCTGGCAAATTTTAGCTAATGTTTGCTATGGAACACAATTAAATCAAACCGTAGCTATTCCATTTAATTTAGGTTATTAGTTTGCTATATATATAATTTTCCCTAATAACAAAAGACAGACCCAATCTCCATGGTAAATTTGAAAGCCCAAATATCGACCCAAAATTGTGTACTTGTAACATCTTACTTCTCACTTGTTAGTTGTTAGTAGACAAACAATGTTTCTTAGAGCTAAATCCCAACAATATAAAATCTCCCGCTTTTTCACCATTGAAGCAACAAAACAAGCTTTCAATAATCAACAAGAATGTTTTCCCATTACTCAACAACTCTTATTCCTGTTAAAAAAATGCATTACAATCAAACAAGTACAACAAATCCATGCCCAAATGTTAATTTACTCTATAGACAAAGCCAACTTTTTGCTTTCAAGAATAATAGACCTCAAGAATTTCGACTATGCTACTCTTCTTTTTTCACATATTCATACCCCCAATGAGTATGCATTTAATATTATGATAAGAGGGTTAACTACAGCATGGCAAAAATGTGATCTTTCTTTAGAATTTTATCACAAAATGAAGTCTTTAGGTTTGAAAACTGATAATTTTACCTACCCTTTTGTGTTTATGTGTTGTGGGAATCTTTTAGCTGTGAAACTTGGTAGATTAGCTCATTGTGAGGTTGTGAAAAATGGGTTGTTTGTGGATTTTCATGTTGGTCATTCTTTGATTACTATGTATTCACGTTTTGGGAAAATGGGTTTTGCAAGGAAGGTGTTTGATGAAATTTCACTGAGAGATTTGGTTTCGTGGAATTCGATGATTTCGGGGTATGCTCAAACGGGTTGTTCGAGAGAGGCAGTGGGATTGTTTATGGAAATGAGGGATGAGGGGTTTGAACCTGATGAGAGGAGTCTTGTGAGTGTTCTTGTGGCATGTGGGGATTTGGGAGATGTGAATTTGGGGAAGTGGGTGGAGGAGTATGTTGTGGGGAAGAGAATGGAGATGAATTCTTTTATTGGTTCATCTCTGATTAACATGTATGGAAAGTGTGGAGATTTGGTTTCTGCTAGAAGGATCTTTGATGGCATGAAGAAGAAAGATGCCATCACTTGGAATGCAATGATTTCAGGGTAAACACTTACTTCAACAGTTTAATATCCTTGGCTGTTTGCATTCTATTTGCTTTGAATGGTCAGTTTTTTTTAATTGAGATCATCAGTTTACTATTCGGTCACAATGGGGAAAAAAGGCTCTATATAGGCGATACCTATGATGTTGGAAGTATGTTTTAATCATGTTAGTATACTTACTTTGGATCTTATGCTTTCTAGGAGTTTTCGCCTATCTGAGATTTTTATGTCAATAGAAATATAGAGAACTTCTACTCTTCATTTGTATAATATTGGCTTGAGATGAGTTTAAAAGGAGGAACGTGATAAGTGAGGATTAAATGAGGACCATGAGACCTAAAGTTGAAAGCTCAGTGAAGGCAAACATACTAGGTGATTTCCCATCTGCGGAAGTCGGTGGACAAAGTTATCGGTATTGTGATGGTGCGAGGTAGCAAATGCCCCATGGAATAATCATGGTGAACATTAGATAGCTCAAATACCAGTGTTATTAAAAAAAAAGAAAAAAAGAAGAGGATTAATATAACTGCCACAACTTGCTTGGGACTAAGGCGTAGTTGTCCTTGTTTGTATCATTTTTGTATTTGTGCAAGGGGTACCCAAATCCAAATCTGGCTTGCAGTACTTTTTTCAATAAACTCTATGTGAAACGTATGCTAGTTTCTCGTGGTTACCAAATCTATTGGTATCCATTATAGTTTTTTCAAATGAATGTGCATTTAGACAACCAAAAGAATAACTGTGTTTTGAAGCATAAAAAATATGAAGCCTGTTGTGATTTATGTCCAGTCGGGTTGAGGTTTTTCTGTTTCACTAGTACAGCCATTGTATGTTCTCCTATATTAGCCTCTTCTATGGATCTGAATTGTACTTATTACAGGTACGCACAAAATGGGTTGTCCGATGAAACAATCTCTTTGTTCAATGCCATGAAGGAGGCAGGAGTTAACCCAAATAATATCACACTGGTAAGTGTTCTCTCTGCATGTGCTTCAATTGGAGCCCTGGATGTCGGAAAAAGCATCGATGACTATGCATCAAGAAGAGGAATAAAGTATGACATATATGTAGCTACGGCCTTAATTGATATGTATGCAAAATCCGGCAAACTGGATGATGCGTATCAAATTTTTGAAAGCATGCCTAGAAAAAATGAAGTCTCTTGGAATGCAATGATTTCTGCTCTTGCCTTTCACGGAAGAGCACAAGAAGCATTATCCCTATTTGAGCGCATGTCACTCGAGAGTAGTGATGCCCGACCAGATGATGTCACGTTTGTTGGAGTACTCTCAGCATGTGTACATGCAGGGTTGGTTGATAAAGGGAAGTACATCTTTGATATAATGAACTCATCATTTGGATTGGTTCCAAAAGTTGAGCATTACTCTTGCATGGTTGACCTTTTGTCTCGTGCTGGTCGTGTATATGAGGCATGGGACTTCATTGAGAAGATGCCTCAAAAACCAGATGAAATTTTACTTGGTGCATTGCTTGGTGCCTGTCAAAAGCTCAAAAATATTGATGTGGGGGAACGAGTGATGCAGCTACTCCTTGAGATGGAACCGTCAAATTCGGGTAATTATATAATATCATCCAAGATATATGCAAACCTCCGAAGGTGGGATGATTCAGCTAGGATGAGACAATTAATGAGACAAAAAGGTGTGACTAAAATTCCAGGCTGTAGCTGGATTGAGATGGATTCTCAACTTGTTGAATTTCGTGCTGGGGATTCGTCACATCCAATCATAGATGGGATTCAACAAGCACTAGACTTGTTGTACGAGGAGATGACCATTGAAGGTTATGTTCCAAATGTGAATCTTGTGTAGAAAGGTGCGGATGAAGATAATATATACCTTGCTATGTTTATCAGGTGGAATTGAATTTATGTATTAAAAGAAAAAACTACGAGAAAAGATAGGCATTGAACGCAGGAAAATCTGGCTCGTAATATGTTTAAGATTTTGACAACATGGTTTATGAGAAGAAAGCTCAGTTTTTTAGACTTCACGTCTTTAATGATTTGCTCTGGCTGCTGGTACTACTTTTCACATGAAATGAAGTTAGTTTGCATTGCAGTAATGCAAGTTTTAGTTGGGTTTCATTCAGTAACAACAAAAGCTATAGTTATTTTCTCCACTTTCTAGGATGTCTAGTTGTATAGTTATGAACTTCAAACATTTTGCGAATTGTAATTGAATTTTTCAAAATTATGATAAGTTATTGGAAATTCCTAATAGCTTTTCTGTCTTGATTCAAAGGTTGTTGCGAGAGATAAACTAGCTTTGATGAGACAGCTTCTTTTCTATTAAATAAACTTCGATTTTCAAGTTTGGGTCACTCCTTATAGATCTCTTGACATGGTGAAATAGCTTATATCTTCTTTCAAGTGATATAGAATTACTTGTTATTCTCAATTCAACTAACTTAAGATATTTTACTATTTGCCTACAGTAGGTAACTTTGCAGCATGGATTGTTGGATAGGCCACCCGATACCTCTATGATCGTTGTTAGGGCTTGAACTGAATGCATGATCAGTTTGTTGGATTCAGTAATCCACATACTTCCGTGTGAAGTCTGACTTGCCAGGTACATATATGGTCTAATACATATCTTTTTAGGGAAAAAGGACAAATATACCCAGAACTATCATAAATGTTATGCAGATACCCTCCATTATACTTTTGGGACATTGGTGCCCCTGCCGTCCAAAACTAGCACATATATACCCTACCCTTTATACTAACAGACATACACGAGTCATAATCTTATCCACCGACATTTTTAAATATCGGATCGACGAATAAGATTGTGTCATGTGTCACTATTTAGTGTTCCGTTAGAGTGAAGGGCATATATGCCCTACTTTATGGACGGTAGGGACACCAATGTCCCAAAAGTATAACGGAGAGTATGTGCATACCATTTTCAATAGTTCGAGGGTATATTTGTCCTTTTTCCCATCTGTTTATTATCTCAAGTACATGTTCCTTTACATGTTACCAAGTTGTCGAGACTCTTTAACTCTCTAATATTTCTGACTGACCTGTGGATGTAGGATCCTTTTGTGCTTGCTTTGACACCAAATGAGAAACTATAAATACAGGAACCAGAAATGGTAACTGGACAAATCAATTTCACAAAATGATCAAGCAAGAAGCAATTCAATCTCAGCCACGCCGAGTGTATCGTAAGATCCCTCTCTCAAAGTATGCATATTTTGCTGGACAACACAGAAATTTGCTGCTCCTTGACGCGTTGCTTGATGTTCTTATGTTGTGACTAAAGAGTGAAAGTTCAGCTAGCGAGTAGTCCCCTCCCCTTCCAACATCCCCTGGGGCATTTACGGCCGCAAGGTTTCGCATGGAACTTTCTGAATTTTGACGAAAATATGTTTACTATTTATGAATAAATGTTCCTTATGAATAGTCACACACTGATTACTCCTATCAAAATGTCCTAAGTGGCTTTGCTGCTATGCTAACTCCAGAAGAAGTTTCAGCTTTGAAAGATAAGCAAGGGATCCTGTCAATCCGACCACAAAAACTTTTTTATCCACAAACCACTCTAGATTTTGCATGATGAAAGAAGAGTTCTAAGAGGAGTTGACTACGGATCTGTTAGATCTGATTGAACTATGACTCGATAATTTCTTGCTGTTATTTGATTGCATCTTGATTTCACCAACTTTTTGACTTGCTTCAAGAAGAATTTGCTAGTCTTTTCTTGAGTAATTTTGTTATATTCTTACCTCGCTTGATTCTCCCATAGTCATAATAAAGCAAATGTTTGTTTTTGAAGCAAATGTGATTCCTTCTTTTTAGTTCCAGAAAATTTTGTTTGATGTGACCAGGTTTTCCATAGTGATAGCATCAATCATTATTTCTATGATAGTCTCTGTTGAGGTTTTTGTCTTTTTTGTCAAAGTATTTGTCTGACTCGATTTATGAGTGACATTTTCCTACTTTAGGATTCATCGAATTTCCTCGATTTCAGGAGTTCTAGCAATGAATACTACAGGTGTCTTTTTGTCATCGTTATTGTATTTGTTGATATGATTTTGTTCATGGGCCATAAGATTTCCTCACAGTTCATCATAGGTCATTTGTTGCAAATCTCGATCTTCAAGAATAGCAGCTTTAGTTTCCCATAACTTGTAATCTATTTGAGTATATCATTCCCAGAGATTTTGAGTTCGCAAATGATTTTGCTAAATCTTGAGAACATTGTTTTCTACATTCTCGTTCATCTGGCTTTTTGAACAGTTCATATTAACTTACCAGTGAATTGATTCGTGCTTCTTTCACATTGCTGGTTTCTTCACAAGTTACTTCAGGTTTGTCCCACTTTTTTTTTTTTTGTAGTTTCACAATTAGAGATTTTGTCGTATTCTGCTCTGCTCTGCTAACTTCACAGTACAACAAACTTATAGCTCTAGCATTAGTTTGAATTACCTCTTGTTTCTCCTTTGTCATATCGAAGGATTGCAGGTTAATTAGCTTCAAGGGAGATTCTTTTCCAGTGAGACCAGAAATTGGTTTTGGTCTCTTCTTCATAACAACTGATGCTTGAAAGTGGTTTGATGTAATGAAGATTATGAACCTGTCTTTCCAGTGAGATTAGTATTGACCATTTGAAGTAAAGGAGACCGGTTTAAAGAATGTCCAACGGTGCCATACGATACAATAGAGTTTAAATAACAATCAAAATTAAAATTTTATTTACACCAACAATATAATACATTACACCACGCAACAACCATCCAAACTAAGATGTTAAGTTTTTGAACAATTTGCACAATGAAAATAGAGGGAGTATCACTGAAAATTTATTTATTGACTCTGACAAATCAAAATACAAAAAGCATGCCATTTTATTTTAAAATATAATAACATTAAAAAATGGAACCAAAAGGAAAAAAAGAAACCTCTTTTCTCAAAGATTTTGATTCTAATTTTTTTTTCCACTTTATCAAATTCAAACATTCCTTTCACCAATGGCCATTCTTTTCTCCATCACTAATTGGGACCCTCCACACACTAAGAGCACTACTAATCAAACCATAATTGGAAGGTTTTGAGTTACAATAATTGCATCCTATGAGCACATAATTGGAGGATTTTGCATGCATATAGTAAGCAATTTCTATTTTTGGGCACATAGCATTTTCAGACTACTATTCCTAGCTAAATAAAAGTAGACTCATTGACTTATTTTCTTAATTAATTATTACTGTCCTGTTGATTTCTAGTGGAAGTCTCAATTATTATTATTTTTTTCTAAAATAACAAACAACATATCATTGAGAGTAGAATATTGACTTTTTCTAGACAGTTTAAAAACTTAAACATAAGTTGAATATAGTTACTTTTAAATAACCAATTGTATGTGCCTAAAATGAAAATCCTTATTAGCAGAAATAAGAGACCTTTATAACTTTGAACTTTTAACATTATATACAAGAAGTTCTTCTTATGTTAAGTGACTTCAAAAGATAAAAATAAATCAAAAAAATATTTTATTTTGTTAGCACAATATAATATAAAATTCAATTCAATTGAATCGTTTTCTCAATAATTAACTCCATTTGGCTCCACCTAGGGGAAAAGATAAATTATAAGGTTCACGATTTAATATTTATAAAATAACTTTTTATCTATATACTTAATGTATAATTTCTTAAATTTTCAATACAATTTTTTTGAGAATGCAAGTCTATGATTTGCTCCTGCCTTATTACCTTTTTCAGAAGCAAATGTGCTTAATTATTTTACCTACCAAAACTTTAATAGATAAGAAAAAAATATCTACTCTTTTCTATTTTACTGAAATTTAACTCTTTATCTCGTATGATTTTCGCTCATTTCATTGTCATGAAAATCTCTTAATTATTTTGTTTTTCAAAAAGAATCCCTTTATTTTTGCTGATGTTAAATGGACCTACTAACTTAATTTCCTAGCCTATATATACTCACCCTGCCAACATCATTTGATAGACAAGTCTAAAATGTTTAGTCTATGAGGTTTGCATGAAGATGTAGAGAGTGAAGTTGCAGCCAAGGATGACTTGCCGGACCATAAAATTGCTAGGATTTTCTAGTTTCGGCAAGTTGTTCTTGGCTATAGTTTGCTCTCTTCTTCTCATGTCATCCTCGTTAGACCTATTTTTTCCTACTTTTCGAGAAGAAATTTCAGTTTTGAGAGATTGTTATTTGATATGAAGGATTTTTAAAATCACTTTTTAAATATTTCATACGTATTATCTAAAAATTATTTGTGTATAACATAGGAAAACACTATAGGAGTTCAAGGTGGGGTAGGGGTGTTACGATGGGGTGAGATCAAGATGTATTGAAGGGCGGGGAAGAGACAACCATGTTAAATACGACTTGTGAAATTTTAGTGGATCCACTTAGTTGAGATGTTCTATATCTCCACAAGGTATATGACAATTCTGATAGTGTGAGCGAGATGTTATATCATCACGTTGATCATAGTGATGCTTTTTGATTCGAACATCTCACAAGTAGAGTTAAAAGTGTATTTTTATCATATTGCTTAATATGTTGAATTTAGAGATGAGTAAGTATTTTGTAAAGTTAAAATAAATTTACTCCGTTATTTCTTTACATTTAGTTGAGTAGATGTGTATATCTATTGTAGTCGTTACACATTCAATATATTGATGTCATTCGACCTGCATATTTTTATGATGCAGATTCACGTACTTAGAATCTTCAAAAAGAATTTCGTTGAGATCACTTCATCCGATCGTCAGCTTTTGAGTGAGGCCTCCTTGCTTCCGGAGGACTTCAATGTTTATGAGTTCGTTTTGGAGAGTTCTTTTAGTTTAAGATGTTTTACTTAAAACAAATGTTTCCTAATTAGTATACTCAGAGAGTTTTGACATTCAATAATCTATTGATGAAACATTGCTTTTAGGGCCCGTTTGGATGGGCTTAATAAAAGCAGCTTTAAAAAAGTATTTTTAAAAGTGCTGAAACTTATTTTTAAAATAAGCAGTTATGCGTTTGGATAAAAGTGCTGAAGTTGTTATGTCAAACGTGAAAAGGGAAAAATAGAAGAAAGAAATGTTAGGGTTATATGGGTAATTTGGAGATTGTATAAAAATATTAAGCACAAAAAGATAAAAATGTGGTCAACTTAAAACAGCTTATAAGCTAAAAAAAAAAAAGCACCCCTACCCCAGCTTTTAACTTTTGGCTTAAAATAAGTTTTTTTTAACTTAAAATAAGCTGTTTTGAGTATTGCCAAACAGCTAAATAAGTCAAAAATCAACTTTTAAGTCAGTTTGACCAGCTTTTAAGCTGAGCCAAACAGGCTCTTAGTTTGATGTTTTTCAAATGATTGAGTTAGTCTTCCACTTCCACTTGTAGTCAATTCTCTTGGAGACCAACAACGATTTTCGAGCGTCGATCACGTCTAGGATGTAGATTTGGATCGTGACAATTTGCTCTATAATAAAAAACATTAGGTTCTCCCATTCTGTTTCAAAAATACAAAATCAATACAACAGATACGTCAAATTGCGAAAAACAAAACTTAATTAATTAACTTGATGAAGATTTTAATTGGTGGAGTAGAAAATCTTTTGATTTTATTCTCCCGTCCTAACAGAATATAAGATGAAGTAGAAATATAAATAAATTTAAATTTGTTAAACTCGTTATCCCCGTACATAGAATAGTAAACCAGAAATATTTTTAAGATGAAAAGAAAGAAAATAACTGAGTCTACAGAATCTTATGAAATATAATTCCCTCATTATATCCGAGGTTGTAAAAGGAGGAAATAGAAAACTGAAAGGAGATCCGTGCAAACTCACATGCATGGTGTCTTTTGCGAAAAGAAATGTCTGTACGGAAGGAACAAGTCCTTTCCAAAATAGTTCATGAATTTAAATCAATAAATTTTATCTGATTTTGTAAATCTTGAAACAAATTTCTCAAATTACACTAAAGAAAATCTGATATACTAACTAGAAAAAGTAAAGAAAATCGTTATGAAAAATGACTATTTATCGATCACTACTTGAAGGTAACAACTATGGGACTCCTAACAAAGTGTTTGGATGAATGTACATTATCTCAAGTATCCTTGAACAAATTTAGTGGTGGAACTACTTGATCCGCGGCTAAATGTTACTTGCAAAAGTTGGAAGGACTTTCCTGTCTAAGATTGTCTAGCTGTACTTTTGAATTGTTTTCCGCTATTCCAAATCTTAAGACGCTTATACTTCGTGGAAGTCAAAAGGAATGCCAGGGTGATCAGAAGATGTTTAAGCACCTAAATAGCCTTGCCTGTTTAAAAAGACTCGAACAGTTGAAGATCAGATGCAAAGACCTATACTTGTTCCCAATCCCATGTAAGTATACTTTACCTAAATCTCTGAGGAGCTTGACTTTAAGCTATACTTACTTACCTTGGGAATACATGGCAAATATAGTGAAGTTGCCAAAACTCGAAGTACTTAAAATCAAAAACTATGGATTTTATGGTGATGTGTGGAGATTAAATGATGGAGAGATTTTCAATCAACTTAAGTTCCTCCTAATCAGGACAAATGATCTGAAGCAGTGGAAAGCTGGTAGTGTTAACTTCCCAATGCTGCAACGCGTAGTTCTGAGATCATGCATATACCTGAAGGAAATCCCTTAAGACTTTGGAGAAATTTATACCTTGGAGTCAATAGAGTTGTATCATTGCAGAAGAACTGCAGCAAATTCCGTGCATGAAATTCAAGAAGAGCAGGAGAGCATGGGGAATGATTGCCTTAGTGTCCTCATCGATGGTTGTAGGTCAGACTCAAATTGTCTTAAATTATTGCTCACTAATTATGCACCTTGTTTCTTCTCTTACATTGCCTCATGATATTTTCACATTTTAAGTACTCATTGATATGCTTCTTATTTCAGTAGAGGAGCTGATCATGCATGATAAAGGAATGCGCTGTGCGTGGGAAGCAATATATCACCTTTGTTAGCTTATAAACGGGGAGGTCACTTGTAACTTGTTAGCAACTTTAGTCTCTTTCGTTTTTTTTTCAACAATAACTAAAGGACCTAACTTTTACCTGTGCTATGCAGCTAGTTGTTGTTCTTTGTTTCTTTAATGTTCTTGCAAGCTAGCTATGATTGACTGGATGGTTTATTAACATGTTCATTATGTTATAATTCTCAATTATTGAGTACATATTATATGCCTTCGGTACTTCACTCTGCAGTTTTCAGTATTTCCATTTCCCTTTCTCACGAGTCTTATGTCATATAAGTCTCTGATTAATTCAGTATGAAACACATCCTTAACTTGTGGGAAATACTACGGTATATAAATACAATCTGGATAGTGCCATGAAAGGAGAAGGAAAATAGTATAGTGCTACAGAGAAAGCAATCAGGTTGCGGACTCAATCGAGTATGATTTTCCATTTACAGTAGAAACTCAGTTTCAAATGAATAGTCAATTCCTATGCATAATCAAAGTTCTTGTTTACAAACTAGTTCAAGTCCCTTGCAGTTGCCCAATTGTGTATGTACTGTGTTGAAGAGAAAAAAAAATGGGATTAGTTTTGAGAAAAGGATTGAGTGTTTATTTATTTATGATAAACTAAATGTGAACAAGAAGCTAAAGGGACCAGCCAACTACTTAAAACTTGTTTAATAAAAAAAGACTACTTCTTTGGACTGTAATGTGACTTCTGTCCTGTAACTTCTATGAAGGGAAGATGATTATTTTTGACTGTGAAATAAGAAATTTTATATCTTTTTCTCCAAGAAATATCTCCTCTTTATCCATTGCATTTCAAGTTTCAAGAACTGAAGTTCTTCTCCCTAATTATCGTCAATCATTCATCTTCTTTGATCATATTGATGCTTTCTAACACTTCTAAAAGAGAAAAAAGCAGCAGGATCAATTTGAATTCGTCTGCAGGCTGTCGTTGGGGTCGATCTGAAGAAGTGTTTAGTTGTGTTTACATCAAACTTCACTGATAAAAAGTTTTTTGAGTTTGTGAAGTAGTCTTTTTTGTCCTATAGTTAGTGTGAGAAATGGCTTATGCAGATGTGGTTTCTCTTATTCAAACTTTGAAGCAACTTATGCAACAAAAACGACGTTGGATAATCGGTGATGCTAGAAAAATGATTGAATCTCTCCTCTATAGTGCTGAATATTTTCAAAACTTTCTTGAGAAGACTTACATGAGAAGACAAGTCTTTGGAAATTTTGAAGAGTTGGAAAGAGTGATTAGAATTGCAGTAAACGACGTAGAGAATGTGATTGAACTAAAGATGCATGAATATAATCTACTAGAGCACTGCTCAAGAGTTGGATTGCCACGCCAGCCCTTATGCGATGACTTGCCTCCCCTTGTAGAAAAGATTGATTTTGTGAAGAGGAGGATGATGAGATTTGTGACAAATGATCAGGATCTTTCATCGGGGGTTTACTTGCTAGGTCATTCATCGTCTAGACGTGTTGCAAGTTTGAATCTAGAAAATGTTGTCGTAGGTCTTGAAGATGACTTGATGAAAGTCATGAGAAGACTAACAGGACCATCGTCTAGTCGAGAAATTGTCTCAATTGTGGGCATGGGAGGGATAGGTAAGACTACTTTAGCTAAAAAGTATATCATCATCCTGAAGTCATGAATCGCTTTGACGTCCATATTTGGGTAACAATATCTCAAGAGTATCAAACTAGAGATTTGTTACTGTGCATTCTTTCCTGTATTTTTCAGCTGAAAAATGAGGTCCAAAATGAGACTTATCGGTTGGTTGTGGGAGATGAGATTAATGAAAGTAGTGATGATCAGCTGATGGATATGATATACAAAAAGTTAAAGTATAGGAGGTGTCTTGTTATCATGGATGATATTTGGAGTAAAGGCATATGGGATCTTATGACAAGAATTTTTCCAGATGATAACAACGGAAGTCGCATTATCTTGACAAGTAGGCACAAAGAGGTTGCTGAGCATGCAGATCCTGATAGCAATCCTCATGAGATGAGTCTCTTGAACTCAGATAATAGTTGGAAGTTACTTCACGACAAGGTGTTTGGTTCACAACATGATGTTTGTCCCCGTGAATTAGAAAAAAATCGGAAAGCAAGTAGCACAAAAGTGCCAAGGACTACCTTTAGCTCTTCTAGTGGTTGCAGGGCATCTCTCGAAAATGCCTAGAACACGAGAATGTTGGGATGATGTTGCCAAAACTATTAGTAAAATTGTTGCTAGTGAACCAGATAAATGTATTGGAGTGCTCGCTATGAGTTATAGTTACTTGCCTCATCACTTAAAAGCATGTTTCCTTTCTATAGGAGTGTTCCCGGAAGATTTTGTGATTGCAACCGAGAGACTAATCCAGTTATGGGTTGCTGAAGGTTTTCTAAGACATGAAAGGCTCAAAAGTATGGAACAAGTCGGAAAAGAATGTTTGGAGGATCTTATTAGTAGGAACTTGATATTGGTTAGAAAGAGGAGATTTAACGGTGAGCTGATAACATGTGGGGTTCATGATCTGGTGCGCGACTTGATTCTAAGACAAGGTGAGAAGGAGAAGTTTTTGAAGGTTACGAGAACTCATGATGTTATCACTAGATCCATTGATACAGCTAGTAAGCCTCATGTTCATCGCTACAGTTCACATTCACGGATTTCTCAAGGTGATTGCTGGAATTCAACATCTAGTCTCACCCGAACATTGTACTTATTCAATGGACTAAAACATGCACCGCGCCCTTCTAAACAAATACCTTTCTTGGCGCGTTTCAAACTTCTAAGAGTGCTGGCAATTCTTCATTATACATTTCAAGATTTCCCTCTTGAGATAACAAAATTAGTACATCTCAGATACCTTGAATTCAACTGTCGTGATGATCTTCATTGTTCAGTATCAGAGCTTTACAATCTGCAGAATCTGATTTTTGGACGATATTCTGATTTACCAGTGGAGATTTGGAAGATGAAACTTTTGAGGCATCTTGAGGTCAAAAAGATCTCTTCATTTCCTGTTCCATCAAGTATGTATACGACAGGGTCTAGTTCCAAGTTACAAAATCTTGAGGTACTTTCAGATTTAAGTATTTCCTGTTGTAGTAATGAAATGTTCACTCGTACTCCGAATCTAAAGAGGCTGAAACTTCATGGAGCTTGGGAAGAATGCAGAAGAGATACAATTGTAGGGGGAGACACAAAACAACACAAGTAGGATACAACACCTACTAGGATCGACTTCAAGACAATCAACCAAATATACTTCACCAATTTACCAAAAGAAATTCACCACTATATTAACCAAGCTCAAATCAGCAACACATCAACTAAATCACAAGCAAATATGAATTATAAATATGCAAGTGACACACGAGATTTATACGTGGAAAACCCCTTCGGTATGAAGGATAAAAACCACGGGACTTGTAGGAGTCCACCCTTGTTCTTCTCTTATTATGCAAATTGAGGGTAAAAACACCCAAATCAGTATACAAGGATGTCACAGCCCACCAATAACAACATACATAATAATCAACACAAAAGAGAGAAGAGAAATTGGGAAATGTCACCCAAAAACGCAGATTACAGCAGCTGCGATAACCGACGATCAAGAACTCCGATTGACGATCTGAACGGTCAAGATGTAGTGCTATGTGTTGTGAACCAGCGGTGAAAATTTCAGTACGATCCAACGGTCGGATCTCCGGAAAACGGAAATTCTGTCAAGGCTCTCAAACCCTCTCTCTCAAAATTTTCTCTCAAAATTTTGTTCTCTCTATCTCACCTCTCTCTCTCCGTTTTTCTGCTCGTTTTTCACCTCAAAAAAACAGACCTGCCAGCCAGCAGCTCCCCCAAAAGACTTCTATAAGAAGTCAACAAAGCCCAAAACATATGGGCCTCCCATCAATGGGCTGGACCCTTAACAATCTCCCCCTCCAGCCCAGTTCGGGGAGACCAAACATAAAAGGTCATCAAGAAGACATACCTGCAAGCTTGGAACAAAATTCAAGCTTGCTTCGAGGGACCACCTTTGTCAACATATCAGCACCATTCTTGTTGGTGTGAATCTTCTTCAACTTCATTAGTTGCTCTTCAATGACAACACGCAACCAATGATATCTCACATCAATATGCTTTGTGCGAGCATGGTACATGCTGTTTTTGCTCAAGTCCATAGCACTTTGACTATCACAAAACACAACATACTCGCTTTGCTTCAAACCTAACTCTTGAAGGAAACGCTTTAACCAAAGCATTTCTTTGCTTGCTTCCACTGCTGCTATATATTCTGCCTCGGTTGTAGACAACGCTACACACTTCTGTAGCTTGGATTGCCATGAAATGGCTCCCCCTGCAAATTTGAACAAGTAACCCGAGGTAGACTTCCGGTTATCAAGATCTCCAGCCATGTCAGCATCCGTAAATCCCTCAAGAATAGGCTCACCACCTCCAAAACACAAACTCAGATTTGATGTGCCTCGCAAATATCTTAAGATCCACTTTACAGCTTCCCAATGAACCTTGCTCGGATTTGCCAAGTATCTGCTAACCAATCCAACAGCATGTGCTATATCCGGTCTTGTACACACCATGGCATACATCAATGAACCAACAGCAGAGGAGTAAGGAATATGAGACATACTTTCCTTTTCTTTATCGGTTGTAGGACAGCAACGCTTGCTCAACTTGAAATGGGCTGCAAGTGGTGTATTAACTGGCTTGGCATTCTTCATATTGAACCTTTCAAGCACCCGTTCAATATACTTTTCTTGTGACAACCAAAGTTTACCAGCTTTTCTATCACGAGCAATTTCCATACCAAGAATTTGTTTCGCAGGACCCAAATCTTTCATATCAAAGGACTTTGACAAATCCTCTTTCAACCTGCAAATCATCTCAACATCTTTTCCCACAATCAACATATCATCAACATACAAGCAAAGGATAATGAAGTTACCTTCAGAGAATTTTCTAAAATACACACAAGGATCTGCAGTAGTCCGCTTGTACTCATTACTACTCATGAAGGAATCAAACTTGTGATACCATTGCCTTGGTGCTTGCTTGAGTCCATAGAGACTCTTTTTCAACTTGCAAACAAAATTCTCTTTTCCCTTAACTTCAAATCCTTCCGGCTGCTCCATGTAAATCTCCTCATGCAAATCACCATGTAAGAAAGCAGTTTTAACATCAAGTTGTTCAAGTTCAAGATTCAAACAGGCAGCTAGTCCCAAAATCATACGAATGGAAGTCATCTTCACCACCGGTGCAAAAATCTCATCGAAGTCGATGCCCTTTTTCTGATGGCATCCCTTCACCACTAATCTTGCCTTCCGCTTCACTAGCTTGTTGTCAACTTTCTTGTTCTTAAACAACCACCTGTTCTTCAAGACTTTCTTCCCTTTTGGAGGCTTCACCAAGTCATAGGTTTCATTCTTCTTCAAAGAATCCATCTCCTCTTGCATAGCCTTGAGCCAATGGTCTTTGTCTGAATGTGACAAGACCTCTTGAAGGCTTTCAGGCTCCCCCTCATCAGTGATTAGGATGTATTCTGAACTTGGATAAAGTCTTGAAGGTTGACGAACTCTGGTCGATTTTCTAAGTGTTGGCTCTTCTACCTGTGGGCTGGATTTCTCCCCCTGATCAGAAGACTCTCCATGTTGAACATCTACAGCTTCATCATCAGGTTGTGGTACAACAACATCAGGTTGTACCTCTTCAATATGGTCATGTTCATGAGCAATTTCATGACCATCCTCTGGAGCATCACCTGTTAATTGATCATCTGCAGCAGAAACATGAGGCATGGGCATATCAATAACATCATGAGAGAAATTAGAATAATAAGTCTTATCAGCACCCAAAAGATGAAAACCCATCTCGTGCTCATAAAAGACAACATCTCTACTTCTCACAACTTTTTGCTTTGCTGGATCATAAAGTCTGTAACCAAACTCTTCATCACCATATCCAACAAACACACAAGGAGAAGTCTTGAAATCAAGCTTCAATCTATGTTCCTTCGGCACATGCATAAAAGCCTTGCATCCAAACACCCTCAAGTGAGAATAAGAGGGGTCTTTCCCAAACCAAACTCTCTCGGGAATATCAAACTCCAAAGGAACTGATGGTGCTCTATTTATCAAATACACAACAGTTCCAACTGTTTCACCCCAAAATGACTTAGGAAGATTGGACATTCTAAGCATGCATCTCACTTTCTCAATAATGGTTCTGTTCATCCTCTCGGCAACGCCATTGTGTTGTGGGGTACCCGGTTCTGTTCTCTCATGTCGAATGCCATATCTTGAGCAATATGCTTTAAACTCATTTGAAGTGTATTCACCTCCATTATCAGTTCGAAGACGCTTCAGTTTGCAATCTGTCTCCCTTTCAACCATTGCATGAAACTTCTGGAAGATACCGAACACCTCACTTTTGTGCTTCATCATATAAACCCAAGTTCTCCGAGTAGCATCATCAATAAAAGTAACAAAGTATTTGTTACCACCAAGTGATTCCACCTCTATGGGACCACACACATCAGAGTAAACCAACTCTAACTTCACTTTCTTTCTTGTAGATGTCCTCGGAAAAGAAACTCTGTGTTGCTTTCCTGCTAAACAATGATCACAAGGGTCAAGTGAAATAGTAACATCAGCAGGAATAAGAGACTTACCGGCCAACAGCTTTATACCCTTCTCACTAACATGCCCCAATCTTCGGTGCCATAAGTTAGGAGAAGTTTTCTCCTCAATAGCATTCAACTCACCACTACACACTTTCAAATGTGTCTTATACAAGGTGCAACAAAGCTTGCCACGAGCAACAGTCAAGGAACCCTTAGACAATTTCCATTTACCCTCACCAAAAGTGTGCTTGTAACCCTCTTCATCAAGTACGTTAGCAGACAATAAATTGAGGCGTAAATCTGGAATGTGGCGAACATCTCTCAATGTCAAATAGCACCCAACATTGGTTTGGACTCGAATATCTCCAATGCCAACAATATTTGCTGAGCTCTGGTTCCCCATCTTCACACTACCAAAATCTCCAGCTCGGTAGTCAATAAAGTACTCCTTATTAGGAACACAATGATAGGAAGCTCCTGTATCAATAATCCATTCAGTGTCAGAACTATCAACATGACAACATTCTCCGATAGCACATATCAAAGAAACACGATCATCAGAACTGGAAGTTGTAGCAGCTGTATTCTTGTCATCACCCTCTTTATGATGGTCATTTTTCTTATTTTGCTGGTCTCTTTTCAACTTGTAGCAATACTTTTGAATGTGGCCAGGCTTGCTACAATAGTGGCATATCGTAGGTTCTCTCCCATCCTTGGACTTTGACCTATACTTTGACTTGCCACGCCCTTTGGGACCTCTACTCTTGCTTCTTCCTCTATTCTCTACCACAAGTGCTTGCGAAATATCAACACCCATCTCCTTTCTTCTAAGCTCTTCATTGAACATGCTCTCTTTGATGACATCCAATGAAAGCGTACCATCTGGAGCTGAGTTGCTGATGGACACAACCAAAGTTTCCCAACTGTCTGGCAAAGAACTCAAGAGGAATAAAGCCTGCAACTCATCATCAAGAACAATTTTCATAACAGTCAACTTGTTAATAATATCTTGAAAGTCGCTAAGATGCTCAGAAACAGACTTCCCTGGCTTCAACTTGAGATTAACAAGCCTCTTAATCAACGAGGCCTTGTTATGAGCGGTCTTCCTCTCATAAAGACCCTCCAATTTTCTCCATAGTTCAAGCGGCTCAGTCTCCTGGGATACATGATTGAATATGCTAATATCAATCCACTGTCTGATTGTCCCCAAGGTTTTTCTCTTCAGCTTTTCCCATTCTTTATCTATCATCTTCTCTGGCTTGGTGGGCTGGTCATCTTTCTTTGTTTTATCCACATCAATTGGGTCAAACAAATCCTTGCAATATAGCAAATCTTCCATCATCGGACGCCAAATGGAATAATTGGTTGATGTCAGTTTAACCATAGAGTTATTTCCATGCTCCATGTCTATGGTTTAACACTCCGCTCTTGATACCAAATGTAGGGGGAGACACAAAACAACACAAGTAGGATACAACACCTACTAGGATCGACTTCAAGACAATCAACCAAATATACTTCACCAATTTACCAAAAGAAATTCACCACTATATTAACCAAGCTCAAATCAGCAACACATCAACTAAATCACAAGCAAATATGAATTATAAATATGCAAGTGACACACGAGATTTATACGTGGAAAACCCCTTCGGTATGAAGGATAAAAACCACGGGACTTGTAGGAGTCCACCCTTGTTCTTCTCTTATTATGCAAATTGAGGGTAAAAACACCCAAATCAGTATACAAGGATGTCACAGCCCACCAATAACAACATACATAATAATCAACACAAAAGAGAGAAGAGAAATTGGGAAATGTCACCCAAAAACGCAGATTACAGCAGCTGCGATAACCGACGATCAAGAACTCCGATTGACGATCTGAACGGTCAAGATGTAGTGCTATGTGTTGTGAACCAGCGGTGAAAATTTCAGTACGATCCAACGGTCGGATCTCCGGAAAACGGAAATTCTGTCAAGGCTCTCAAACCCTCTCTCTCAAAATTTTCTCTCAAAATTTTGTTCTCTCTATCTCACTTCTCTCTCTCCGTTTTTCTGCTCGTTTTTCACCTCAAAAAAACAGACCTGCCAGCCAGCAGCTCCCCCAAAAGACTTCTATAAGAAGTCAACAAAGCCCAAAACATATGGGCCTCCCATCAATGGGCTGGACCCTTAACAACAATATCTCAGATGCTCAATAGCCTTTACTGTTTAACTCAACTTGAAACATTGAAGATCATATGTTCAAGAAAATTATACCCTCACCCATTGCCAAGTAAGTATGTTTTGCCTACATCTCTGGTGAGGTTAACTTTAAGATGTACTTATTTACCATGGGAAGACATGGCGAATATCGTTATGTTGCCAAACCTTCAAGTGCTTAAAATCAAAGACAATGGATTTGATTGTGATGCATGGAGATTAAGTGATGAACAAATTTTCAATCAACTTAAATACCTCCTAATCGATAGGACAAATGTGAAGAGCTGGAAAGCTGGTAGTGTTAACTTCCCAAAACTGCAACGCCTAGTTCTGAAAAGATGCATATACCTGAAGGAAATACCTAAAGACATTGGAGAAGTTTATAACTTGGAGTCCATAGAGTTGCTTAATTGCAGAACTTCAGCAGCGAAATCCGTCAAAGAAATTCAAGAAGAGCAAGAAAGCATGGGAAATGATTGCCTTAGTGTCCGTATCCACGACAAACCTTGTAAGATACATACAATTTCAAATGACTTCTTGCTAATAAGTTTAACTGTTTAGTGTGTGTATATTCCATACATGCTGTGAAACAAGGGGTGAAAACAATGTATGTTCAACCTCTACACATCAAACAATACATTATGTATATGTTTACGAGAACAGAACAAGCACCCTAATCCTTCATATATTATATAGTCCTACGCGACTTTGAACGTCTTTGATCTCTTCTAGAATGATGAGTTCCTTTTGCTTGCAGGGTGGGATCATTAAATGCTTAAATCAAGAAGATGATCATGCAGGTAAGAGAAAACGGTCCGCGATACAAGCTCTCTAGCAGAAACTCTTTTTTCCTGGATCAAGAAAGCAGAATCATCCATTCTTAGCTTGTGATGATCACTTTTGACTTTTTCATCATCAAATTATGGTGTACACATTTTGAGTGAATCTTTGATGCTGTTGTTAATATATTGTTAGAGTGGGTTTAAAGTCCCACAGTAGTTGGAAAATGGATTGACGGTAGGTCAATCCACCCTCATGAGCTAACTTTTGGGGTTGAGTATTATGTAAGATTTTTTGTGCTATAGACCATTCATCTAAGCCTACATCATCAAAAAGTACTTAAAGACGCGTTGACAAGCATCGTGAAGTCGTCTAATAGGAACATACTCGAAATATTTCCAAGTAGAGCAAGCCTTCCTTTGCACTTGTTATATATACTTTTAGGTTGTCCAAGCAATATACCATGGAAATTCAAGAATGAGTACACCATAAACAACTTGCAATAACTTTATAACCACTATTGAGAGTGAGTTTTTTTAGTTTGAACTATTATCAAATAGTTTGCAAAATACACCTACACGTTGATTGCACCAAATCTTTGTCTAAAAATACTTGTATTAGACGTGTTTGTTCATACAATCTTCAATCATTTGATTTATATAACAACTCTATTTGCTAAAATTTATTTTTGATTAACATCTCTAAAATCCTTTTAACTCTCCCCTTCAAGTTGGAGATATCGATGCCACGATAGAGATGAGACCATGTCGGGAGAGGAAGATGATGGACGCCACAATTGGAATAAATTAATTTATATGGTGATTATTTTAACTTTTAACTTTTGACTTAATGTTGATTAATTTAGATTTGTGAAATGACATGTGACATTATTCTTCAAAGAAATAGTGTCTACACATCATTATAATTTAATCGAGATCTGTTTTAGCTAAGAAACTCATACTCTCAATAATATAAGTAAGAAACTCAATAAATTCGATAGTTCAAATAAATTTCCACTCTCAACTCTTTTTGAAGTTTTTTTGAGTAAAAAAGTGTTAATTGCAAATTATAAAATTAGTCAAATTAATTTCAGACGAAATTATTTTACAAGTGGAGTATAAGATAGTGGCATTTCAATAGTGAATTTATTATTGCAAAAAATGAGTTGCAATTACTTGTATCGCTCCGTTTCTCACAGACTCCCTAATTTTATTTGTTCTACCCCAATTGCCCCTACCATTTTGAGCCTTAAATCCCCATTTTGCCCTTCCCGGCGCCGGCGACAATTGCGTTCATTTGCCATTTCCGCCGGCAATAGCTTCACCTGGGTCGACGTTTTCCGAGTACCGGAATCTCCTCAAAATGATGACTCTTCCCTCTCTGGTTTTTTCGATAAAATCAAGCTCTGTAATCGCGATTTGGTATTCCCCACACTCTTTTTCACTCTTCATAGAGCCTTGTACTTTTTTATTGATGAAAAATAACAAGTTTTAACAGGAGAAGCAATGTGAGTTCATGCCTTTCGTGATTGAGGACCAAATAATTGGCTACGTTCACCATGGGTAATTTCAAATTTTTGCTTCATTTTTTTTTATGTTCATAATGCACCTTCCGTTTCTCTTTTTAACTAAAAAAAAAAAAAGAATCGATTCAGTGTTTGTCGTGATTGTGAAATTTGAAAAAGAAATTGTTTTTGGAAAAAGTGAAATTTTTTTATGGATAACATTGCCCATTCAAAATAGAATTAGCTATAAGCATGCACTCAAACTTGGTCTCAATTGGCAAGTAAACACTCTAAATTTTCTAAATTTGAGAGTGCACGTCTAGTCACCTTAACATGGTCTCAATGGACAACTAAACACTGCCAACTCATCCCCACCGTGACTTGTGGACACCTGATGTTGATGGTGATACATAAATTGCGTATATATCTGGATGATCATTTTGTAAGTTGAGGTGTCTAAATGTATAATCTCTCAAAGTTGAAGTGCTGACGTTGCTAGGTGTGGCCAAGTTTTAGTGTACATTTGTGTATTATGTCAATAGAATTTGGTTTATCTTTGCATCAGATAGCTATTAGTGTTTTAAAAGTTTTTTGTTTTGTTTGATAATATATTTGGTTATTTAGGTTTGCTGATTTTCTGAAGCCATTTCAGAATGTATTCATTTTCCCACTTGATAATACCTTTGGTAGTCATTTTGGATGTTACTGCACTTTACATCCAAACTTGAGTACACCCAACGATCGAACCAAAGCTGTAGCCAATGTCGTTAAGTCTTTGGGAGAACTGATCCCCGGCATAAGAAATGAGGTACTTCAAACCATTTGATACCTTTTGTCTATAAATTTGCAACTTCTGAAATCTTTTAGCTAAAAGTCCTAAGACTAACGCGTGTTTCCTCCATGATAACATCTATGCTTCGTTGATCACGGGTAGTTGTTTCCGGTTGCTTCAGCTTTTGGGGAACAAATATTTTTTTCACTGGAACGAGCTGCTGCACCATACTTTGGTATAAAGGTGTGTTATTCAGTTTTTCCACTTAAACTAATCACATCATCTCTTCATAATATGTGTCTATAAATCATAAAAATCTTTCTAAATAGAATTTTTAGTCTTTATTTTGATATGACCACTTCTATGAATGTCATAACGGGCTTGTTTCTCAGCTTATGATGGATATTCATACTAACTACTTATTGTTAGTTTGATAGCTTAAGAAGGCCTTTTTTCTTTTCTAACGAGGTCCCCAACCCGTTAACAATTCTTATCATGTGACTTTCGCTCTCTTTGTTATATGTTCATGGTGGTAAGTGTGGGAGTTTCTAGCAGTTCTTGTTTTTATTTTGTCTGGAACGTCGAGATAAGGTCATTAGTCAACTATATTTTCCAGTTCTTGAAATCCTTTGAACATCTTGAGTTGATGTCTAGGTTGGTATTTACAGTTGTAACTTTTCCCTTGATTTGATCTCTGTTTATGAGAAGTAGAGACAATTGAGACCCCTCGATTATAAGCCCTAGCAGTTCTTTCCAGAGGACTATGAATTTTTATGACTCTTTGTTGATAACAGGCGTATGGAGTTCATATGAATGGCTATCTTGAGAAAGATGGGCAGCAATTTCTATGGCTAGGAAAGAGAAGTGAACAAAAAGCCACCTATCCTGGAATGCTTGATCATTTAGTCGCTGGGGGATTGGTATGTATCACCCTTCACGGTTAATGGTTTATCGCAGATTATCATTATCTATGTACCTGTATCCTTACTGGTATTACGGATTTAGTCACTCCCTTTCCTAAGATCTAAACATGCTTCAGTTGAAAATTCTTTTGCCACTTTATAAACTGCATTTTGTTCATTCCTTATCAAAAAAACCTACCAACTATTCTTTGTTGCGGAACATACTGTAGTATATTAGTCAATATAGAGTAAACATGATTATCTCTTGGTTGATTAATGTTCATTTATGTGGTTTTGCCTGCAGCCACATGATATTTCTTGTGGAGAAAATCTTATTAAGGAATGTGAAGAGGAGGCAGGGATACCAAGATCTATTTCCCATACGTAAGATCAATTCTCCATTTTGAAACAATAACCATCAATCTAAGGCTCTCGACTATCTGCTTTGATGTTTTATATGGTATAAATGTTTCTTCATATTTCTCCATTTCTTGTCATGATCAGAGCTAGGCCAGTTGGAGCTGTGTCCTACATTGACATAGAAGGGTATAGGATGAAGAGAGATGTCCTCTTTTGTTATGATCTTAAGCTTCCCGACAGCTTCATTCCTCATAACGAGGGTAAGCCTACTAAATTTTCTATCTGTATCCAACCACTAAACCAAACCTTTTAGATGTATTTAGTTTCTCCGTTAAGCTATTTAAAACGCTGTGTTTCTGATATTGGTCTTCATGTGGTACAAGCATTGGCTTCTATCTACTTATTTCAGATGTTCACACAAGTTTAATCAATCTCTGTTCTTTTGTGTTTTGTGACAGATGGGGAGGTAGAAAGCTTTCAATTGGTCCCAGTCACAAAAGTTGCAAATATCATCCGAAACACATCGTTCTTCAAAGCAAACTGCAATCTTGTCATTACTGATTTCCTTTTCCGCCATGGGTAAGAATATCATACCATTTACTTTAACATTTCCATCCAACTTCTAAGCCACATTAAACACCACTCAGTCATGAAGTTTAAAGCAACATTCTTTTTGTAACAAGGATCTAAACCAGTTCTGAATTAACGAAGTTAGCTGTTTCTGTTAGACCATATTCGCGACTATCTAGTGGTTATTGACTGAAATCTCTGGAGAAAATTCAAATATTGAAACAATTACCTATCATGATTCCATCTTGTTGTTCTCCCTCTATATGCATAATTTATGATCTCGTCGTGGTTCCCTCTGATTCTAATACCACATTATCATTTGAAATGATACCAGGCACATTAAACCAGAAGTGTTTGGGTACCTGAAGCTACTGCAGAGTTTGAGAAGTGGATATTGCTCCTAAGTATAATTGTAAATTATATTGATGGTTGACACTTTGAGGTAGAAGAGAACACCACACAAGGAAACAATTTATTTACTTTTAAAAAAATGCATTATTTCATACACAAGTACAATAGGAAGTATTTCATAACTAATGTCTTGCAACAATTTCAGTATACAATTTGATCGAATACTCATAAATGAAAAAAAATAATTCCTATAAAAACTACAAATTAAATACTATTCTTTTACTGCTTTTTCAGAAAAGTTTCTGTATACTTGCCGTAGAAATAGTCAAATTTAGAGTTCCAAAACATTATTAGCAAGATTAATTTAGTAAAATATCGATTAAGCAATTTATTTAAGAGCTAACATGGGTCAAATAAAGGAAATTAAGCAAAGTGTAATAATGAAGGAAAGCAAATGAACAAGACTCATACGAAGAATACACAGTTATGAGAAACTTCCTTACTTTATCTTGAAAAAAACAAAAAGTTTAATAAAATTAACTATGATTTTTCAAACTCTTCTAAATACATGAAATCACACCTGATTAAAGTTACTGGATTTTTGCAAATCCATAAGTACATTCGTCAAAACAAATGGTCAGAATTTATCTTGTCAAAACAAATTTTCCGCAAAAAATAATGCTATAGTTGAAAAGTTTTTCAGATTTCGAAAGATATTCCAAAGTAACAAACCTCGTTTGGATATATATATTCATATATATAAAAGCTGATCAAGAGACATTCAAACGAGATTTGTTACTCTGGAACTATCATCCGAAATGTTTAAAACTTTCCAACTATAGCATTTCATTTTGCTGAAAATGCTTAAATGTTTGCTGAAAAATTACTGTCTTTCCTTTGAAAACTAGAAACAAGTAATTTAGAAAAATGATGGGATGCATTGGGTCATATGGACACTTTCCTTTTATAGGTGTATAATTCTTTCTGGTCAAAGTTAGATGCATGTTTTTTGTGTGAGCTAACTACTATTCCAACAACTTTGGTACATGCATAAATTTTGTGTGCATATATAGTTCATTTGAAGTTGATCAAATAAACATGAACTATAATGATCAGATTTTGAATATATATATATGTACTATTTTATTTGTTTCAATTATATGTTTAGTTTTCTTTTAGCCAGTTCCATAAAAGATATATTTCTATATGACATTATACATAAATATATTATTTAACTTGATCTCCATTCACATTTACACCCTCGAACTCTAGGTGTGGACAAGTAGATAATAGAACTTAGACACATGAGTTCTACTTGACATGGTATACATAGGCCTCAAATTGTTATGTAGGACGTGTGTGTCTATTTGTTTAACTTTATAAAAATTGAAGTGCCTACTTGTATAAATCCAAAATTGGCGGGCGTAAGTGTAAATTGAGTCCAAGTTAAAGGACATAATACATAAATATGCCATTTAATTTGGTCTCATTTTACATTTACGTCCTCCAACTTTGGATGTACACAAATATATACACTTAGGGGTCGTTTGGTATAAAGATCAATAATGCAGGGATTAGTAATGCATGGTTAGTAATGCAGAGATTGGAAATGCAGGGATTAGTAATGCAGAGATTATTTTTATCAAGTGTTTGATTCATTGTTTCTTACCTAATTTTGTGTGTGGTTTAAAAGTTTACAAAAACAAATTCTTTCCAATTATACCCTAGAGTTATTATGAGATTTTCTATTTCATGTAATTGAGTCAAGGTAGATAATTAACGAAGAATATTATTTTTTATAACATTTTTAACTTGCTAGGAGAATAGAAATTTTATTGTTATGTTCACTATTTTTCACTTAAATTATTTGAGAATAAATAATTGTCATCTTAATAAATTGAAGTTAATATCTCAAAAGATCACACAACTATAATGATTTATAGAGAAAATTTATTGAACTATGTTTTGTAAATAAATTTTAAAAAGACACTTTATCATAAAATAAAATTAAAAAAAGTAAACATAGCAAAAAAATTTAAACTATTTTTATACTCAAGATGTGTGTGTATATTAATTGTGTAATTTTAATGGACTTTCATTAAGATACAATATTTTATTTATGAATTGTTCTTAAATTCATACATCAACATTAGCATATTAGTAGGATTATAATATTTTATATTAATAATTAATTGATTAAATAAATCATATTTTAGTAATAAAAAATTATATCTAAATAATAAATGGAAAATTGTATATAATGACAAACTAATAAATCAAATTAATTGTTATAACCATCCTTTGATTTAATTATGTCCCATAGCAAACTGTTTGTCAGTCACCTCTCTCTCTCTCAAACTCTCGCTCGTCACTTTTCTCTCTCACTCGATCTCTCGCTCGCTTCCTCTCACTTTTATACAAGCACAAGTGTATAAAATCTGTTTCTATTTGTATAAATCGAGAGGAAATTGTATAAATACATATATTTTTGTTCCCCTCTCTCCCCTCTCCCAGATCTCGCTCCCCACTCTCCCTAATCTCGCTCCCCACCCTCGCCTCTCTCGCTTATACAAATAGAAACAAAATGTATAGATTGTATTTCTGTTTGTATAAATCGATAGAAAATTGTATATACACATGCAAATACATATATTTTCGTCCTATACACTTATAATTATACAATAAAAATACTTCCCTGCCGAGTTTCTTTTGTCTTTCTCTCTTTCTCGTTTTATACAAATTCAAATTGTATATAATTTATCTCTTTCTAATTTTATACAATTCGATTCAATTGTACATTCCCTGCCCAAGTCTCTTTTGCCTTTCTCTCTTTCTCATTTTATACAAATTCAAATTGTATATATTTGTTCTATACACTTATAATTATACAATTATGCAAACTTTGTTATAACATACAAATATGAATTTTATGTTTGTTATATGTAAAAGTTGTCAATAATAAAATTTGTAAGCTAATTTATTTAAATAAATTTATTAGTATAAATATAAAATATAAAATTAAAAAAAAATAAACAAAATGATTAAAAGGATTTGAGGGGTTATTCTTGTCTTTACCTAGATTAGTCCCATGGTATTAGAGCTAATACCACCAAATGGAAGGTATTAGTTATACACCCTCTAATGCCATATAGGGTGTATAACTAATCTATGGATTGACCCAAAATTCCTACCAAACATAGTATTAAATAATACCACACATAATACTTGGACTGTTTCTCCTAATACTCTCTGTCAAACGCCCTCTTAAACTTGTATAAAGTTAAGTAAATAGACACACATGTCCTACGTGACATCTACATAACAATTTACATTCTATGTATATCATGTCACATAGAACTCATGTATCTACTTGTTCAGTTCTTATGGTCATTTTACCTTTCTTTGCCTTTTCACCTTCTTGTATTATATAATAATTATGTTATTGAATGATTCTTTTCCTTGACCAAGAGCCATAATCATATATTATTATAAGCATGAAGCTCTAAAGTGTAAAGTTGAATTACTATTTTGTCCCTATATTAAATTAAAAAGTAATAAAATATCTAATTAATTAAATATTAAATATGCTTAACTCTAAAGTGAAGTTGAATTACCATTTTGACCTTGTACTAAATTGAAATTTGATTAATTATTTAACATTTAATTAGTTATTTAAATATTAAATTGTCTCATTTTAATAATAAAAATATTAATAACTTTTGTACTTCCTTAGATTAATTTCTAATTAAAATATCTAATTTAATAATATTTATCATTTATTATTTATATGTATATTTAATTTAATCTCTATCATATCATATAATAAGCATCATAATAATAATAATAATAATAATAATAATATAATAATAATAATATACTAAACGTGGAAGGAATATTAGGCAAAAATTAGATTACATTTTGTCCCTATATCATATAAAAATATTAATCGTCTAATAATTGTTAACTAAATATTAAATAGTAAATTTTAATTAATATAAGGGAGGATTAAACATTAAGCAATATCAAATTTATCAAATTCTTCCGGTTACAATTTATTTATGTGATGGTTAATTAATATTAAATTGTTAGAAACAATTATTATCAAGAAGACAAAAAGACTTCTAATGATATTGTTCAATGAATTAAAGTTGAAGACTAAAGGTTACAAAATTATTAGAAAACTGATAGGTCTCTTTTATTTTTTCCTTTCATCTCCCCTCACCTAAAATTTTCCTATTTAAAGTCACCTAAAAATGAAAATCTATATATCTATATAAATCTGGATATAAGATTGTTGATGTGGCACCTCTCAAAAGCTAGGATTATTAATTATCTTTTTTATTATTTTTTGTACTTTTCCTTAATTTTAATTTGTGTAATATGTGAACGATCATTTGCACCTTTACCTTTATTCTTTTTGTTTCATCGCTACTAATAAATGTATTTAAAGGACTCATAAATAAAATACAAATAAACGTTGCAATAACAAGCCATCATTAATTTCACCTTAAATGACTATTATAACCGCTTTAATATGCACTTAAAACTCATAATTTGAAGCAATATTAGAACCGATATAGTTACTTTATGCAAAAGTCTCATCACAAATTTGTTATGCAAATTGGCCATCTATTGCATTTCCCCAATATTTATAAATAAAATTGACCCTTCTCCCCAAGTCTATACAACATCAACAAACTCAATCATGTTTGCGTTGTGATAATTTTTTTTTAATCATAATTGTTTTGAGATTATATGCAGTTACGGATCATTATCGATATCCAAATATCATCATTCAAAATGTTATTTTTTTCAGATAACAGAAAGATCTCAGGTAAAATGATTAAGATCTTGGACATTCATTTAAGTGAATATTATCACTGAAAATTTCATATTTTGTGCAGGCAATAAAAATATCTCAGGTAAAATTATTAGGATCTCAGACATTCATTTAAGTGAATATCATCACAGAAAATTTCAATTTTTTTTTGTAGGTAACAGAAAGATCTCAGGTAACATTATTAAAATTTCAGGCATTTGTTTATGTGAATGTCATCACCAAATATTTTTTTTTTGCAGGCAACAATTATTAGGATCTTAGGCATTCGTTTAAGTGGAGCACCACAAGTATATTATCTTTTCAAATGTTTCTATCATAATTTTCATAAGTTATTCATTTGTTCTGTTTGTGGAGTTTGAATAACATTTCTATCTGTAGAGTGTATTAAGGCAAAAGAAAAATATAAAAGAATTGGTGAAGAACAAAGGAACAATCAATTAAAGGGGAAAATCTATTTGGTTTGTATATTTTTCTCCAATGCCAGATGGTTAACAAAAAAAAGAAAAATCGAGCATGTCGGTACTTTTTGATATAATTATACAATAACTATAGTATCTAAGAGAGAATAATAACGAACTTGAAAAACACACTATTAAAAATTTAAAACAATTTAAAATATGAGTTCTTGGTCGATAAAGCACTATCATTCACAAGTATTTTTGATATCTTTGACTCATCTATTTACCTACCATTGTTTTTGTTTCTTCTACCAAATAAAATGTTACTATTGTTATCAAATAGAATGTTACGCACACTTTATATGAAAACTAACATGCTAAAAATTTATAAAGTATATATATATATATATAAACGCAAATATAGGAGATGAATGAATAATAAAACAATTCTTTATTGTTTTATAACATTCAAAAAAAATTCAGCCAATTAGCATTTAGTTCATATATAAACCATAGTAGTAAATCAATTTTTAAATTAATAATGAATTTGTAAAATGGATAATGATACCGCGCGAAATCTCATCTGATCTTCTTACTAAAGTATGTTAATATGTCAGTTTTTGAAAGTTATTTTCATAATTGTTTTAAATGTTCTTTTATAATGTTTCTCTTCTTATTCATTTTAAGTTAAATATGTTTTCTATTTATATAAAGAAGTTTATGTTTAAATAATTAAATAGATGTTACTTATTTGGATATTATAAAATTATTGGTGTAGAACATGTACAATCTATATATGTACCATTTACAAATTATTGATTGTAGTACAAAATTTATATTAAATAGTTTAAAATAAACGTGCAACGCACGTTCTGAAGACTAGTTTATAAAAAGGATAAATATAAAATAATAAATAGATCTAGTAAAGCATAACCATGAAACATTTTTTTGTTGGTTGAAATAAGAGATATCCTCCAATTCTAGTCATTACTTACACTAAAAAGAAGTGCAAATGATATACGATAACTGATCAACGATGATCAATTGGGTGTAATTAATAGACATTCAAGTGAAGTGCATTAAGAACGAGGATGTAAGATAAAATATTTATGGAGGATATATACTTATTAGACGAAGGTCGCGATTATACTTTCATAAGATCTCCGACAAATTAAAGAAGGAAACAAGGACATTGTGTTAAGAGATTCGAAATATTATAAGACGCCCTATGATTTTGAATATTGCAAGTATATACATATTGAAAACAACAACAATTATATGGATATCAAACTACTAAGTCACACTATAAAGGTGTGAGAGAGGGTGGCGGAGCTAAGGGTGAGGAGGAACATGTCTATTTCTGAGAACCAGTTTGAATTTATGTCAAGACGTTAAACTACATCAGTCATTTATCTGATTTAAAATCTGATTGAACAATATACATAAAGGAAGAGACATCTATATCTAAAATTCATCGATCTATAAAAAACTTATGATAACGTTTCGATGAAAATTATGGAGATGCATGTGCTAGAAGGATAAAGGCACTCCTATGGCATATACAAGAGAGATTAAGGACATATACAGTGGATCCAAGACCCGAGAAGGGACTCAGAACATTTTTAAATTATGATGATGTTTCACCAGAAATTAACTCTTAACTTATTTTTAAAAATTATTTCTACCGATTAAGGGACAAAAAATATTTGCTATGTTAGAAATAAGAGAGAACTAAGTAAATAAAAATATCTTACTCTAAAAAAAAATAGAATTTTCTATTACAAATTAATCTAATTTCAAAATAAATATAAATCACCAATTAAAAAAATAAAAAAATAACTTGTACATCAAAGGTGGGTCACTAGAGATGGAACAAAATACAATTACATCAACTTGTGTTCAACAAGTGGAAACTTTAGTATGCTATCCTTTTTATATTTTCATGATAAAGGCAAACATAATAATATGTATGTTTGTAGGATGTGTTTTTTCCTAATTCATTCATTCTCAGTAAAAAAAACATGACACCATAATCATGCGCCGCAAAGTTCTCTTAAGTTTAATATATATATATATATATATATATATATATATATATATATATATATATATATATATAAGAAGGTATTATTTTTAATAACAAATTCATAGACGAAATAATCATACTTCAGACATAACATGTTATAAGTAGATAGAAGATTTGAATCTTAAGTTTTATTGTTATTATTATCAGAAATCCTTTTACGTGTTTTGATTCATAAAAAAAATTAACATGCATATTGAATACATAAATAAATTAATGTGTTATTTCTTTATATAATTTTTTTTTAATTTAGATATAGTAAAAATGGATTTAAACAATTTTTTAACCATATATAATATTACATTGTTTATACATGACGAAAAGTTACCTATTTATATATGGATAGATAGGTATAATCAACAAATAATGCATACATATATATAGGTATAATCAACATATATTATACATAAATTGTATAATAATTGGTCAAAGATGAACCCCTGAACCTCTACTAACTCACTCCGGCTTCGGAGACATCTCACCCAGAGTATTAGCCCCCCAATGCCCACCATTCTCACACCCTACCCCCACCTTCAACTCTATAATGTTAATCTTAATTATATATAAATATCATTTTAGTAAATTTTATGCTTAACTATAAACAAAAACACACAAAAAAAAAGAGAGGAGAAAAATAGTTTTCTAGCTCCTTATCAATTTTTTACGTTCACACGAGATATAGAGATCTTAATTTTCACATATAAAATTTCTTAAAAGATCATTTTCTTCTATTCAAATTATAAGAGAGTAAGATATCTCGTTCTCAAAGAAAAAAATTTAAAAAATATTTTTCTTAAATACATTAAAGAAATATCAAAAACATTGAAAAAAATATATACTCCACATTGACTATTACCTAACCAAAAGGACGGATCACTCATGTGGTCTGACCTCACCCAAAGTGACCGTGCTCATAATTGAAAATGTTCAAGACCCTCAAAATCAAATACTCTTGTAGAGAATAGGGAAAAAATAGGTCTAACGAGGATAACATGAGAAGAAGAGAGCAAACTTATAGCCAAAAACAACTTGCCGGAACTAGAAAATGGTCACAACTTTTGGTCCGGCAAGTCATCCTTGGCTGCAACTTCACTCTCTTCATCTTCATGCAAACCTTCTAGACCAAAAATTTTAGATTTGTCTATCAAATGGATGTTGGCAAAGTGAGTATATATAGGCTAGGAAATTAAGTGATTGCTAAATATGTGTCCCACCCTTTGTAAGTTTTTTTGACAAGGCTAGTAGGTCCATTTAACATTCACCAAAATAATTAAGGGTTTTATCATGTCAATGTATATTTTATTATAATTTAAATTTTAACAGAAATGAAAATATTACTAAGTAATTTTTTTCCATCGACCTAAGACTTTTTGATACTTTGCATTTATTGAAAGGTATCAAATCCCATTTTGTAATAATCAACATATGTGCTACTTTAACTTTCGAACACCACCATTATTTTTTTTTTTTTTTAAAAAAAGGAGGTAAGACACATTGTTTGTTTAAAAATTTGATTGATTCTTTTTATTTGTTTATAAACAACGAATTTTGCGCATAACATAAGTTTGTGGTAGAATGATTAATATTGCTTTATTTTTTATCAGGATTTTTACGTTTGAATCATATAAATAAAATATATATATATTTTTAAAAAACTGATATCTTTTCAAACACAAATTCAAATTTACGTTAGTCACAAAATTGACACTGAACTTTGGGTAGAAAACTTAAAAAAGAATCTTTACATTGAAAATATCAATGTTTTTTTAAAAAAGAATTAAATACTTCCACTACCAATGTTGCATAAACATGATTAAGAATAATCAATGAGTATGGAATGTTTTGTAGCTCATAGTAATTAAGAAAGTGCACCCTGTCTGAAAATGCTTTCCATCTAAGGTAACATGCCCAAAAAGGAAAAAGCTTACTATATGCATCCAAAACCCTCCAATTATGGGCTCATAAAGTTATTTGGTACAAAATTATTGTCATCCATAACCTTCCAATTATGAATTACTGCAACTTGTTCTCTAAGTGAATATGGAGGGTCCCAACTAGTGATTGAGATATAAAAGCGGGAGCGGATTCACGTGGGTTTCAGGATATCTGAACTCTCTCGATAAAAAGTTAAGTTATATGTATACGATAAATTTTATGTATTTTTGTAAATATAATAATTTCAAATCCCCTCATGAACAAGAAGCAAATTGTAGTGTAGTGATAGATCTCCTTTTAAATTGACTCTCATATCCAGGTTCGAATTTCATTGAGAATATTTTCGTTTTAGCTTTCAGATGTAAACTCAAAAGAATTCGTTGTGGACATTTTTTTAAAACTTCTCTTTATTTAATTTCAGAACCAATAAAAACGTGCTAATAGAGTGGATTTAAACTCCAAAAAAAAAAATCAAACATGAAAGAAAATTTAAACGTGTTAAAAGGTTTTCTTGTAACGGAACTGACTTTTTTGTACCTATAAAACTATATATATACACTACTACTTAGAATTGTGTTTTGTTGACTTATTCACATATTTTGTACTTTTATTTTTCTAGCTCCTTAAATGAAAATCCTGAATCTGTCCTTGAATAAATAGAACGGTCATCGATAGAAGGAATGTTGAATTAATTTGAATAAAGTTAAAAGAAAATAGAAGAGAGTTCAAATGAGCCACATAACATTGTGGATTAAGAAACAAAGCTGTCATGTTAGTGGATTATGCAAGAACAATTTTACAGTATTTACATAAAACAAAACTTTTTATAATAAAACAAAGAGAGTGAAACGTAGCCAGGAACAACTTGTCAATAAAAAATAATCTCTATATATACTTGCGAAGATGTTTCTTCGATTTATGGAAATTCAATAATTTTTGTTCAAATCCTATATATTATATATGTATTCTCTTTCTCTCTTTCTGTTTATAATTTATGTGACAATAATTAGATCTCGAGAATCAATTGAAAACTTCTTTTATAATGAGTTTTCATATTTTTTAAATATTTAAAATTACGAATTATTGTAATACACAGAACTATTTTACGTAATTTTAAAAATATTAAAGATTCCATATCAAACTTAATAGTCAAAATTAAGATGTTTGAATCCTGATTAGCGCAAAGTATTACATAAATGAACGATGGAATACTTAAATGTTTATGAAAATATTTATAAATATTTTAATTTAAATACAAGAGTTCTGATTAGCGCAAAGTATTACGTAAACGAACGATAGAATACATAAATATTTATGAAAATATTTATAAATATTTTACTTTAAAGACAATTATTATCGTATGTTCACTTAAAAATATTATAAAAAATTTAAATCTTGAATTTTAATTGGTTTACCAAGATTGTAATGGCAACTTTTCCTAAATAATTGATTGAGAATCAGACTTTTTGGACTAGGAGAAAATATTTTTGGATTTGTCTTGTCATATTCTGTCGATGTCATTTACAAAAGAAATTATTTGAATGGTCTATGAATAGTGAGCATTAAAACCTAGTAAATTAGACTTTTTAATATTGATATATGTAAGAATTGATGCAAAAACATTTGGGAATTTTTTCTGAGTATTTTCTTCATTACTAAAAGAATTGTTTATAGTATCATATACTAAAAAATAAATAATAATTGTACACTTGGACTAAAGTTAATGAATAATGCCCCAACCTTACCCATGGCTTTAGAATGCTCTATGCTATATGCCCTTAAATTCTGCCTCAAACTATCACCTCTATATTTCCATGTATTTATACTTTTTTTTTAAGCACAAATATATCATTGAATTATTAGAAATAACTTATCTATGCCACTAAAATTTAGGCTCATTTATACTGTTGCCTTAACAAAACAAGGGTCCGTTCATACATATTAATATTTTTAACAGAAAATACTGTATTTTTGCAAAATCATTTGTGTGACATGGCCTCTTATTAGAGGTTTACGTCACCTGTCTATTAAAAAGACTAGATATTTAACTAAAAATTATAATTAAAATTGAACTCTATTACGAGCTTTATTTAGATGTTATTACTATTAGAAATGATATAAATGAATCATTTTTAATAATACGATGATATATTTGAGGTTTTTTTTTCTTGAAAAAAAATAAAATAAATAGAGATGGAACTATTTGACTTTATAGTGGATTATCTTTCCTCTTTCTGTCGAGAAGCTAAGAGAGGCATATCCCTCTTCCACCATGTACTCAAGATACTTATGGATGCCCATTATTTTTATATTTTATTTTTTATTTTGAGGGTGGGACTGATCATAAACGTGTCATGTAAAAAGTTGTTATCGATGGGACATCATATCAACCTTTTATGTTTTAAACACTGTCACATATTTATGCAAAGAAATTAAAAAGAAATTTAACATCTATTGTATATGTAAAATATAATACTTATAACTTTATTTTATAAAGAATATTCAGATAAACCCCTTGCCGTATCCTAGCTCTAGACGTATCGAAGAGATGGAGATTTTATGTAGAGATAGAAAACAAGAGCTAAAATTTTAATTTGAGAAAATTGATAATCTCTTATGATCCGTCATAATATAAACGAAAAAAAAATGTAATATAAAATCTCTTATATTTTATTTATTGACTTTATCTTTTATATTTTATATGACATAATGTCATAATCAAAAGAAACTTTGTAATGGACCATGAAACTAATCTCCATTATAAACCCAATATTTACCTTGAACATCAATAATTCTATAAATCTTGAAAACAAAATTATATTCTGAAGTTCAAGTTTCAACGTTAAATATTAAACTTCCTAATCTAATTCACAAAATAAAATGCTAAAAGTAATAATAAATATGACACATTTTATTCGAATTTAAAATGATAGTCCATATTCCTAAATCAATAACTCAGAATATGGGTGGCATTGCCTTGACAAAATTCATATATAAAATGATTGTGTGGATAGAGATAAGATAAAAGAATACAAATCTACATAGCATCTTTTTGGTAAACTCAACTTTGAAAATCGAAATGAGATCTGAATATTAGATAGAGTTCGTGTATATATCAAATAATATACTGTTGAGTTGTTCCTTTCAGAATATAATAGTCCAATAACATTATGTGACTTAAATAACTGTAGATTAATTGAAGAGCCTCCTTCGTTTATATCCTTCGCACTCGAAAGAAATTTAGTTTCTCTTTTGTATAGATAAACCTTATTATTATTAGATAAAATCCGTCCATTATTACGCAAAAAAATAAGTAAATTGGAGACTTAGAATATTTTATTTATCTTGATCAATTCTCTTTTTCACTACAATAACATCAAGACATAAACACAATATAATACTTCTCATATTTTCCCTCTATTTGTAATTGCACTCCTCGATTAAATTTTGAAATCTATCATTTCATCTTATTTAACTCCGTTAGAATAATCGACACCAATCAATTAAATCAAAATTTCTAAAAGTTTAGTTTATTGACTAACTTTATCACTTCTTATTATCCTTAACTTACTTCACATGATGAATATAAAATCTACCTGCAAGGTTTCACGTAAAAAACTAATTCTAAATAAGCATAAGGGAGTGTCTTCTATCTCCGAGACATGATTCTATCAATTAATTATTATTTCACTAATGTGTTTCGTTATTATCCAAATCTATTACAGTATATTGAATCGTAATAAAGTCTTACCTTTTAAAAGATTAAAATAATAAATTAAACTATATAGATCATAATAATTATATCAAAATTAAGAATATAAATAAATGTAATGGACTTGAGCATTTAGTTTTTAATGTTCAGAATGTAAACAAACTTCTCTACTTGGTCCGTTCAATACCTAAAGAGAATATATTATTAGTAAAAAAATTGAAATATGATTACTCCCATAATTAAAATTAAATTATATTTAATCTTATCCTACTATTATTACTATGTTTGTCCTACTTCATCTTTTATGATTGTGAGCATTAATAATCATAGCAAATGCCAACTTCTAAAACTAATAATAACATTATCATCCATGTCAAATGGGTGATACATGAAATAACTTTGTGTTGAGATTTATCGAATTCAATGTTTTGATGAATACATCATTTCCCCTCTTAGATACATCTCTCCCTTGTGTATTTGGATGTGTTATGATACATCTCCCCCCTCTCGTGTATATTCTTTTCCTATATATCTTGATGTAATCGGAAGTCTAAGTGATACATCCGGAATTCATAAATTATAAAGAATTTTGTGATTTGAAAAAAAAAGTAGGAAAATAATGTATTAACTCTTAACATTACGAGATTTATGTAAATTATACAACTTATATACTATTGTTTGATAAGTAAGCAAGAAAATATTATCATAAAAAAATTATTTATCTAACAAAGCACTATGGAGGCCGAAGTGTGTAGGATGGAGATAATTAAACTTGAAATGACACGTGTGTTTTTTCAGAGAAATCATTTTTCTCATCTTTTATGAACTTTGTTTGTTAGAGATATTTTTGACTAATCAAACATAAGAAAATCGAACATTAAAAAATATTTTCCTCCATAACAGTGATGTGTGCAGTCTTATCGCGATTTTGAGAAAATAGAGAAATTATTTTCCATATTAATAACATGAAAAAAGTAGTGTTTATATTATCCTCCACATATCCATGACATAAGAAAAAGATACTCCTACGCTAAATCAAATTTTGTAACAACCAAACTTTATAGTATATGATCAATCAGTAACTGAAACCTAAATATAGAAATAGTACTATTAATTTTGTCAAGTTGTTGAAACAAACTTCCCTTTAATATATATATATATATATATATATATATATATATATATATATATATATATATATATATATATATATAAGAATTACTAAAGTATCAACCAATATTAATTTTTAAACCCCTAATTTCAATTGTATTATGAATTCAATGATAACAACCTTACAACACAAATAGTACAACTTGTTTGGATGGTTGTTACCTATTATATTGTATCATACAATATTTTTTCGAATGTTAATTAAATTTTATTGTATATTTATGTCATTAAGTTCAGTGTTGTATAGTAAAACAAAGTTCTATAACGATTGATTTTGTGTGATTGTCTCCTTACATTATTTCCCCGGCCCTTACCTTTGCTTATTATTTAATAATAATTTGTTTAATCTTTTATCCTACTTCTTTTTATAATATATTTGCCTCGTATTCTTCATTTCTGTAGATTTATCCTTTAGATTGTTGACATGTAACATTATTTATGTAATAACGTAAAACGATACAGTCTATCCTTAAGAAATAATACTACTAATACAATTGTACAAGGTATGAGTATATAAATTGTATATTAATTAGCTCGACATCTCTCAACACAAAAAGACATATTATATATATACTAGTTTTGGACACGTGTGTTAGCACATGAATCTCAAGTAAGCATTAATTCTTGTAATATAAGTCATTTTAAACTGCATTGTTATGAGTATCACAAACTATTTAGTATGTAAATACAAATTGAAATAAAATGAACAATCACCCTATTTGAGTGACTTCTTTGTTGATTGGCCAATGATTTTAGATATTCTCTAAACCTATAAAAATTGAACAAGTAGAATAGTATATTTGAATTGTTGGAAGGTGAAACAATCCTCTCCATTAAAATGATTCAATGCAGCAAAAATTATCATCCACAGAAGGATTTTTCTTTTCTTTTCAAACTTTTCTTTTGTACTACTTTTCTGTACAATATTATTAATAGGGATAGTTTTTAAGTGAAGGGTAAAACGGTCACATATTTGTCCCACTTTCTTATATAATCATTTTAAAAAAGAACGTCTCATTCCTTTGTTTTGCTAAGACGACAATAATAAAGGGTATTTTGGTATTTTACATTAGGACCACAAAATTAAAAATTCTCTTACCTCTTAAACACAGTGCCAAATTGAAACGGAGAGAGCACCTTTTTCGAATGGTGTGAGTGCAACAATTACTTCACCTCAAATTATATGTATGTGTGTCTTTCAACAAGATTATATGAACATATATTAACTCGAAATGAATCAACGATATATATACGTTTTTTAATTGGATTGTAATTGCATGTGCACTCATTGACTTCACCTCAACTAAACATATATACATACATATACGTCTTATAAAGTTTTACATGAATAGGAGAGAATAAAATGTAGCCAAAGATGACCTGCCGATATGTCATTGCATTAGGCTACAACATCTCGGCAAGTCATCCTTGGCTGCACTCCACTCCCTACCTCTTCATACAATAACTCTCTAGACATGTGTTATGAGGAAAATTGAGATCTACACAAGTAGAAATACAGGAGAAAATGATGTATTATGGATCACAAGTTTCATGTAGCTATTAGAATGACTCAATGGGCAAAATTGTTGTGAATATTTATAGGCAAAGTAGGACAAATAAAGGATGAGAAAGAATTTATTCCTATATGTCCCAAAATATACATGACTTGTAGACTTTACCAAAAGTGGAAAATGCCCATGCCACATGCATTGCCCAACAAATTATATAGCTTTTAATATAGTCCAATTTGGACCACATGTAAATAAAAGTATTGGTTGAAGTGCTCCATTTCTCATCATAATGGAACCTGTTCAGATATTATGACTTTTCTTGGTGATGGGGTGTGGGGGTGGGGTTGCCAAACAATTTAATTTGGTTTGATTTACACAAACTATGAAGAACCCTAGTATCTTTCTATTATTTCTTTTTATCTTTTGGGCTGTTATGGGTTCAAATTTTACTAGTATACTTTTTTATGTACAATAGATGATGTGAAGCACTTGATACAAATGAGAAAAAATCTATATTCCTATATTACCACCCATGAAACAACCATGCAAAATAATTTAGTTTTAAAATAAAAACTTATGGTTCCCCATTCAGTACAAAATTGAGTTGTGTTGCTCAAAAAATTCATGTTTGACCTATTAGAAACGCGTAATTTTGCAACGATATGAACCCCCTATCTTCTAATAATATTCAAAAGCCATTAGGGAATTGGTAATCTTCAACAGTCTGCAAATTCAGAGTCATTAGATTGTTTCTTCATAAACTCAGCAACTACGCGGGAGGGATAAACACCAAATATCACACGCGGTAACAACAGGATAATTGTGTCATCCTCTCTGTAGACATCTCACTTGAAGAGTTCTGGATTCAGCCAGTCCCTACCAAAATGAATTAGCAAGAGAAGAAGAAATCATGAGTAAATTATAGAAAAAAATGTGGATGTAAAGCAGAGTTAAAGCAGATAATTGTATGTAGCTATTACTTGCTAATGTCATCCAGATGGTCATCGAAATCCACGATGTCCTTCCATTTCCCTGATGAGACATAGTCTAGAAGAACAATATTTGCAGATGGTTCTTTGATTTTCAGAGAGCCGCTTGCATCTGCTCCCGCTAGTTTCCAGCTCCTAGATGATTCCTTAGTGTAAAGCTGAATAAAGAAAAAGAGCTAAAGTAAAGGAAACTGCTATATTGACATGAACTTGTTAAAGAACACAACTATAAAAAATCAGAGTCATATACCAGTAAGACAACTATTTTTGTACAAGACTAAATTACGAAAACACAAATAATTGTCAAGAACAAGCTTTAAAATCAAGCAGAACCTGGACCTCTGAATCAGCTTGTAGTGCAATATGTGACAAAATTATAAAAGGAGAACCGAACTAATACAGAGATTAGCGACATTGACAATTAAGTATCACAAATTGTTATCCAACAAATTTCAAAATAACCACATATAGCACTACCGGGAATATGTATGCAAGGGTGTGGGCCTAATGGTCAATGAAGTGGTCGAAATGACAGCGGAGATAAAAGTCCTAGGCGCTTTCTTCCCATCTATCCAAGCCTTGGTGAACATTAATACCTGATACTTGTGTTGGTGAAAGATAGTATGTGCCCCGTGAAATTAGTCAACGTGTGCACAAACTGAAGCAAACACCATGATTACCAAAAAAAAAAAAAAGGAAAAATGAACTGATGGAAATATTGGTGAAGGGGTAAAGAGAATCTGATTTAGATTATGCAAACAATATAACTATCCAGCAATGCTTTATTAATAAGGAATTCCAAAACTACCCCAAGAAGAATCTGAAGTTCAAAATTCTCAGGCCCAGCTGTCTATTGGAACTCTTTTCATAAGAAGCCAAGTACTCATAACAGATAGTTCTCCCTTTTCACATGAAGATGAAAGCAACTGATAACTTGATTTCATCTGACTGAGTTAGAGCAACTTTCTCCTCTGTTGCAAGGTAAGCATGGTGATTCATCTTCACCCCATATTAAAACAGAGAAAATGCGGTCCATTTCGAATTCAAACTTGGATGCTGATATTGTCTTCCCCCCTGAAGATGTTGGAATGGGATTTCTAATTCTTTTTATATTAGCCAACAACAAATATCATGGGCAAATCTAGAGATACCTCAAACTTGGCATCAATTTTCAGATAGACACCACCACTAACTTTCATAGTGATTATTTAAACACTTCCACTTGACAAAAATATATCTCGTGCACGCCTGTCACCAACATGATAGGTGTCATGCACCTAAATTTTAAGTGCATGAAAACATAATTTTCGGTTGATATAACTCATATTAATTCCTTTTGTTTCTCATCCTCTCTGACCTGCTATGGTCGCCTTCACATCTTCAATGATTGCCACATCTCCTTTTTTCTTTATCCCCTTTTTAACCCAATACTCAAAAGCAATTATCAGAAACACAACTGAGTTATTTAAACAAAAGCTAACTCATCAATCAAAATTTTTGAAGGAAATGTTTTGACTGGCTTAGGTCAATTACAGTATTTTCCTTCACATCCACTACCATTATATGCTTGTAATTCCTTTTGACTCGACCAAGTAACATTGGATGACAAACCCATTTCATAAACACAACGGGAATATAGTCCAACAAACAAGATAAAACAAAATTGGGACAAAGTCATCAAACCCATCATTGAACTAAATGAGTTCTCACTTTATTCATTGTACTTGCCCTCAATTTTTCCACCTCAGATGGGTTCTGAACTTTCCTTCTTTCTCGAACCCATCATTATGTTCATCTTTTAGCCATGATGATTTCAAGAACAAGTTGTTCTCCTCAACAATGGTATTATAGAAATGAACCCATCTTCGATGGAAATACAAAGAGAATATCCAATTTTTAATCTCTTTGTTATCAAATGAAATTGCCTTCGAGACCTTAACAACAGTCCTAAGAAAGAGTTTCAACTATTCAAGAATGTAACGCATTTAGTGTCCTATATGGAAAAATGATTTGTGTAGAATATATCCATAAATAGGGATTTGATACTATCGGGCCAATCATGTTAAGCCCTTGATGGTAGTGCTATGGTTCGGTTCAGAAAAATGGTCACCTGGTTTCTTGTTCAGGGACAAGCAGCTTTCTTGTGACCTACTTGCTTGCAATCCCAGCATTTGATTTCTTAATCAAAACTGAAGCCCAATAGGATTTACGAGACCTACCTTAGTTACCACTCGGAATGTTAGCATGACCACTAAAACCACCTTAATGGCGAGATTGCCCATGTCTTTAAATAAAAGAAGAAAAGAAAAAATATACCATCGAACTATCAGAAACGGCTCTGCTGTGCCACTCATTATTAGTTGTGCATATTTTTGTCATTGCCATGACACAATTTGCACATTCATGCCACTTACCACTAACAGCTCAAATAGCCAGTTTGAATACCAATTTTTGGTTTAAAAATACTGAATGGGACAATAACATCAAATTAAACAGGTCACATCACTAACATGTCCCACTTATTTAATACCCATGCCAACTAGCTTTAACCGCTCCATATTAGAAACCGACCCAGACTCTTTTTACCCAAACCCATAATCCATTTTCCTCAATTCCCTTACTCGACCAGACCCAAATCCTTAACCCTTAACTCAGTTCTTTTGGTGATTGATCGGGAAAAAAACTATGGCCAAAATTGACTTCATAGCTTGTTTATGAAGGAGAAGGACAAAAGGAATAGCTCAAAAAGGTTGGTTCTCTATTTAAATAATTATTTAAGGTGGTGGGTAGAGAAGCTGTTAATGTGGAGTTTCTTATTTTTGTGTATGTAAATCATAGCTTAATATGTAAAGTTTCAATGTTCTTATGGTTCTGTTCCTTTCTTTTATGGTCCCAAAATGTGTTGTCATTCTAGAGTTTTTATATTCACAGATTTTGTATAGCGTATGTATGTTGCTGATGCGGTCCCTCATTTTTTCCCTTTGCATGTGATCTTTACCGAAGCATGATTGACAAAGTGAAAGTGTGTTTCCACTATGGGGTGAATGAGTCTTTTCTCCTCGCTGATTCAATAGTAAGAAACTGGCGAACTTCTGTCATAGGTTTGACCCAAAACCTGCTTTCTTATAAAGATTTTTGTGAAAGAGTTCAAGAAAGAGCTAAGGTTTATTAAAGTCAAACAATTGTTAGTTGCCAGACACGAGTAGGGACTATATTATTGATGGAGATGATGGTATTTTAGGGCTTTGCAGAACCTTATTCGTCATGAGTTTGGAGTTATACACTTGTATGCTGCAGATGAGACAAATTTGATCATCCATAAACATATAATTTTGCATCATATCGAAACATATCATGTAGACGTTGAGGTAGCATCTGATAATGATCATGTTATTGAGGACTATAATTTTTTGATTTGCCAATTTGGAGTATGATGAAGAAATTGAGGTTATTAGTAGGCTGGACAATTATAAGGGAGTTGAAGAAGGATATGACATTTTCTAATATTGTGGAAGGTAGAAGGATAATGAACTACTATGCAATGGCTAATAAGTATGGCTTGAGGACGGAAAAAATTCGATATTTATGACTTGGATGGCCCTTTAAATATATTTCAAGATTATAATAATTATCCTTGAAGCTCCTATCTAACTTCTCAAGGGCCATCAACGTAGCCCTTTTAAGCTTGGATTTTGTCACATTCAGATTGAGATCAGTCTCTAATCTCCCTCTCATGTCCTTAACAGTGTACTTGGAATTGTTTTGTACTCCCTCCGTCCTGATTTAAGTGTCTTACTTTCATTTTTGGACTGTCCCAAAAAGAGTGTCTCTTTCTATCTTTAGTATGTTTTTCAATTCCAACATTCTTCTAGGCAAATTTAAGAAAACAAGATTTAAAGGACTACACACATCTTTAATTTAAGAGAACAAGATTCAAACGTTTGTTTATTTCATAAACTTTGTGGACAATCAAACTAAGACACTTAAATTGGGACAGAGGGAGTTATTCTTTCTTCAAGTATTGTGCTAATGAGTTCTCTTGGGTTTTACAACAAGGATCACAATTATGTTCTGATTTCAAAGTTTTGTTACTCAACCCAACACTCATTTTATCCTGTGAGATAGAACATCTAAAAGGACATTCCAAGTTCACAAATATACCAAGTCCTAGTGGGATCAGTTTTTACAATCCTCAAGTCATACCCATTAGCCATTGCATAGTAGTTCATTACCCTTTGCACAGAGAAGTAGGATTATCAACTGCTTTTCCTTCGTGCCAACTGGATTAATTAGAAACAATGCAGATAGAATATAAAACAAGGATTATCATTTGTTCACCCAGCAAAAATAGAACATGAAGATTATTGTGGACATACAGACTTAGATGCGAACTTGATTTCCTGGACTCCCATAATTATAAAAGCAAAAGGACAGAGTTCTATGTTGTCAAATAACAACATGAAGTTCTCTAGTAAATGGAAAGAACTAATAACCTTCCGCATTAAATAGAAACAAAAGAACTAAAGCAACCACATTATTCCAACTAACTTCATCACCACGTGAAAAATGGGACAGATATAGAAGAGAAACCATAAGACAGCTAGAATGATTATCAAGGAAGAATAAACCATATATATGAAGTTGGTCACGTAGTCACTAATGCTTAATGCACCAAAAGTTCAAATTTGAATGGCATAATGACTGGAATTTGGCATCAATAATTAACTGGACGGGGTAAGAATATGAAGAAGAATAAAAAGACTGAATTTAGTTCAAAAGCCAATAGCTCATTAAAATGATATGTGCATACCTGCATAACAGGACTCCTGTCTTTGCCCTCCTTCAGTAAAGCTTCAAGCTTCTTGTTATCCATCTGTAAAATACAAGGCAAAATAAGCTCAAGCACTTTGTTAACTTACAATTTAAAGATTGAAACATTTTGAATTAGAACTATATTGAGTAAGAAAAAAGGGTACCAGAAGTAAAGCAGCTTGAGGGAAATATTTGTAGATATGATCACCAATATTCTTGGCCACATTTCCGACCTCAAAATCATCAGATCTTTCATTTGCGTGAAAATAACCCACAATACTCAAACCTTTATCAGCATAGTACTCCTCAATCTATCCAAATAAAATTAAACAAGATAAGAAGAGACTTCCAAACAAGTTAGAAGGCATGGTATATATTTAGTTAAAATTTCTCCAAAGACATCCCTTTATACTCAGTTCAAGTCTATTATCCTACAGATATAGTGGATATGAACCCACATCTACAAGTATTAACCTGTAATTAGGCCTGCGCATCAAGCTGAGCCCAGCCCGAGCAATTAGTGTACTTCAATTTCATTATAACAACTATCAGTGTACTTTAGTTACTACAAAGTACAAACCTAATGCTCAATTTCATTATCAAAACAATCAGTATACTTCAATAGCGCTACTAAAATCCACTTTAATTCAAAGGGAGGGGAACTGACCATGATAAGTGAAATTTCGAGTGGTGGAAGTAAGCCAATCTGAGAGTGGAACAACGGAACAGATTCGACAATTTCGACGTTGTCGCCGTTGCCGGAGATTCTACCAAGAAGAACACCATTGACGGAGGAAGTCTTGTGCTTAAGGGCATGAAGGATTAACTTGATGTAGGCGTTTTGATGAATCTCGTAATTCGATTCGCCACCCATCTCTTCAAACAATCACTCTGAGAATCCTTATTCAGGCGGCCGGCCGATCGAATCTGTTTCTGCGTCTTTGACTACTCCGATGCTCTCTAGTGTACTTGGAGAATTTTCGCTATAAGTTTTATTTAGAGGGGAATATATATCTTTTAATATATCAAGGATATTTTCTTAATTTTTTTATTTGAAATGTAAAAATGAGAAAAAAATTCATTTACTATTAATATTATTATTATCATCATGTTATTAAGTAATTATTGTATAAAATATTACTAGTCAATTTCGTTTTTTACTAACAAGGACAATTTATTATACTAAATTTAAAATAAATTAATATCAATAAACATTATATATTAATAATATTAACTAATTAATTATATAAGTTGAACAAATATGAATTTAATAAAAACTCATTTTTTTTTTGTTGGATTAGTTCATTGATTTGAATTATAAATGATGAAATTAACTTGCTACATGTCAAATGGGTGTATCATGCCAAGTCAAATGAAAAAGACGATAAAATCATGTCACGTGTCAAAATGACATAGCATGCTGAGTCAAATCAAACTAATAGAAATACACAGTGTGTACATGTGGTGTGTTCTAACTAATCAAATACGAGTACATCACTTTCAATTTGATTGACCGAAAAAAGTTTATACGTTGATTTGAACACCATATATATATATAAAAAAAAAAAAAAGAGGAACCTTATGGCAATAAAAAGAAAATAATGGCATGATCAAAATGCATCTCTTTTTACCTGTTTTGCCAATTATCAATTCAATTACAGGCCATGTTGTACAGAAATTGTTGCAAGGCCACAGGAAGAGAAAAAAAATACAAAGCAATGTAGTGTTTTTGTGGTCACTTGTCCTTGAAAAGCTTTGCTACAAAAGCAAACCATTGCTCTTTCTCCAAAAATTTAGCAACATGATCATCTCCGATTTCGTTCATACTTTGCTCCTCTTGACTCGCTAGATGTTATTTTCCGGACTTTCTTCTGGTTCTATGTCTATGTGATCGCTTCATATCTATATCTGAAACAAAAAAGTAACAATTGCATATCATTGTTAGATCTTAAACCAGGAAATGAATAAGATGTATAATGGCTATGGCTCATTAAGCTGTATAGATCCTAATGAATCATCAAACAAGATTGGGCCTAGTAACTGTAGTGATTATAGTATTCGAATACTCATCTGTGTATCACTACATACTCCATTTCAGTCAGCAACAGAAGAAATGACTAAATAACATTAATGTGGCGTGAACATGAAGACGATATGTGCTTGCTTGGCAATAGATTGACTTGTTTAGTTGAACAAAAAAATGCATTGTCGTATTAGGGACTAACCTGTCAATCTTCCAGCATTGTACAAAGCTTCCTCAGCAATAGGTCTCCACTGTTCAGCACATGAATGACTTATTCCCAGACCAACACTAAGCCCTCTCAGTATTTGCAGAGTTCGAAGAATCGAGAAAAGTTCTTCTGGAAAAGCCTAACATCAAATAGAATTGTGTTCACATTTTGACCTTAGTACTCATGTCACCAAGTACATTTAACAAAATTAATCAGCAAATAAAAAAGGCCGGTGATACAAGGGGTCATTCACTGTACTAAGTGATGCAAAGAACTTGAGAAGGTACAATATCCACCTTATCATTTGTGGAGCATAATGCAAGAGAACAAAACAGACCACTTTAAAGTCACAGAAGCTAAAATCCAGATTTTATGGGACCTAATTGAGCTGAATTTTCACAAATTTTTAAGAGACTGAAATTCAGAATGATCCAGAGTCATTTTCATGACGGTTGGACATTATTGCATTTGCATCTTAAGTGAAAGACTTCCAATTTCGACATGATGTGGCCTTTCTGTTTTCTTCTTAATAGAGCACCACAATCATTTAAGAGACAACATTTCTAATGGAAACAATAAAAACTTACTCAGCCTTTGCTGACCGATGTCAAAAAGTTTCTCTCTTTCATGATTCTTGGCTAAACATTTCTCCATTATCATAAAGATTGAGGAATACCAGATTAGTAGCATGTCTGTCTAGTGTATGTATAGTAATCAAAGTGTAAGCTTAATCATGGTACTTATAAGTACTTGTCAAAAGGCCATGGCTTCAATTTCAATATTTTAGTTTTCTTTCCGCAGAATTTGTTCTAGAAGCTTATAAGAATTCGTCTAGTATAATGATTTATGTAGTTGCATTTTAAGCACAGGTGCAAAATGTGAAAGTAGTCACTATATTGATTTAGTTGGTTGAAAGACGTAGGGACTATGTTGTTCGGACTCTTCAAAAATGTTGCTGCACCCGTGTCGGATCCTCTAAAATACACTATTGTTGGAGGGTCCGACATGCACCTGGTGTAACTTTTTAAGAGTCCGAGCAACATAGCCCAGGGACACAGATCAGTCTATTGTGGCTATAGATCGGCAGTCTGCTAAGTTTATTTGCATGACCACAAACTATGTGGCCTTCTATCTCTATTGATCACAATATCCTCAAACCAACACTTGAACCAAACAGCTCATTTTTTCAATTTTTATGTCCTTGCAACAAAATGCATAGAATTTATTATAGCTTCCCATCAGAAGATTGTTTGACCCCACGTAATTTTTTTCTGAGATGTCCATGCTTTTGAGTTGAAGCTCCAAATAAATAGGAATTTCAGGTAATTATGTATAGATAGAGTTCAGCAATGAATATTGTTCTGCTAAGATTTACTTCTCAAAATCAATTCATCCTCCCAATGCCATCCTAAGCAAGTTATTAACTTTAAATGGAAAGAAACTCCTTTTGCATCGTACCAAAATTATGATCACTTTCATAAAAGATAAACTCTTCTCTGTACTCTCTTCACTAATTCTATAGTTCCTATTACCAAAGCATCAACAAAGACATGACGACTGATAAAAGTTCAAATTCTTTAGTCAGGGTTATCAAAATACAACTGCGTCAACTCGTCTTCAATATCCATCACTAATCAAACTGATAGACCTCAATGGGGAAGGTAGTATCATGTGGAAAAGATCATTAGATTCTTGAATGGTAAATGCAACCCTTTCTAAAATGATTAACGTTGGGAATTGGTAAATACCATAAGTTGAGAAAGCAGGTACCACATACCTCAACTGCAATTTTTTTGACTGAAGATTCTTCCGAGAAAGGTTGCATCATCTTTACACCAGGTGGTAATTTTGTGTCAAACATCCCTTGTGCCAATTTAAGCATTTCTTTCTGCTCATCCTCACATTTGCTTTGGGTGTCTATGCCAAGCTCCCTTTAATTCAAAGTGAGAAGTTCAAAGATTGGAAACATATCAGTACTAAAAGAATGTAATTATTGCAATAACATTAACTCCGTAATAGAGTAAAAAGAATCATTTCCATCTCTTTTATTAGTGCCAAGAGTAGTTGGTTTCGCTCCATAAAGTCAACTCCAGTTTCAATTCTTCACACTTGAATAACTAATACGTAAACTACTACTATTTCCTTTTCTGTTTATTTTTTGGAAGAACATTTGTGATTTCAAGCTTTTGAGATCTCCCATTAGTATTTTGCATTAGTATTTTGCATCATTTTGCTTCGTCAGGAAGAAAACTATTCTTGAAATTATAACAAGAGATTCATTGGAAAATTTCTCACTTAAAGCTTTCTTTGGCCCTAGTAGCATCGCCATCAGCAATAGCAAGAATAAGTTTAGCATATCCAAGCCTGAGATTTTCTGGAAGATCCTTAACTTGTCCATAGTCCAGCAATGCAACCTTAATAAGAGAATAATGTCACGATCCTTGTCAGAACCCTAAACAAGAACAATTATATGTGATAACCTAATTGAAAGAAGAAAATGAAAAGATGCATACTTGCCTCAGCACCTTTGCAGATTAGAATATTCCCTGGATGAGGATCTGCATGAAAGAAACCACTCCTGAGTATCATTTGTCCATAAGCTAGGGACAAACTTTTAAGTATGTTCCTGCATGTAGAAGTAACAAATAAGAGAATAGTACCCCAGTTTACCATATTCTCATGATGAAACAGAATGAGGTTGAAATGATCCTTCGAACAATTAGAAACTACTAACTTTATAAATAGTAGATAACAATGGAGATTGAAAGAGTTGGTTGGTCCTTGTGGGGGCAAACCCAATGGAAGAAAATTCCATGTGTTAATTTAATTGACTAGGAATTGACAAGATTCAAGATGAATTAATGTGAAGTTTTGTTAAGAAATAATTCTTTATTTACAAAATAAAAGTTCAAGATAGTAACTTTGTTGGTGAAATTTAGGTAAACCATAAAATGGTTTCACATATTAAACCTTGACATTTTGACACGTTGTGATGTCATGGATGACATCAATAAGAAGAATTCATTCCTATAAATAGGTAGCTCTTAATTCATTTGTAAAACAACTCTCACTTGCCTTCTCATCTTCTAAGGCATTTGATCTTCTTACTCTCTTGTGATATTTCACTTGTAATGTTTTCAAGTGAAATAAATAGAAGTACAGTTGTTCTCCAGTGGATATAGGATCATTCTAATCCGAACCACGTTAAATATAGTTGTTCTTCCTTGTTCTTTATTTTTACGTTTTCGCTAATAATTGATATCAGAGCCAAGGGGTTGCAACATAATATGAACTCCCACATTTCTTTACTTTGGTTTTCTGTATTTCCAAATACTTTGTAGTAGAAGAGGACGAACAAGTAAGGTGAGTTCCATGAAGTTTGAAATTGATAGATTTAGTGGATGCAACAACTTCAACATCTAGAAGATCCAGATGATGGCGTTACTAGGAGGAAAGGTTCAATCACTGCTATTGACGGTAAGTACCCCGATAACACATCGAATTCCAACAAGAAGAAGATGCATTGAGTGTAATTCAACTATCCCTTGCACCTAAATTGCTTTGTGAAGTGAGTACAAGTACCGAGGAGACGGTCAAATAATTATGAGAAAGGTTGTAAGGCCTTTACCAAGATGGGTCAATGACAACAAGGATGTTGTTACAACGGTGTCTTCACACATTTAAGATGGATTTAGGTACTTTTTTGCAGGTTCATCTAGATTCATTAAATAAACTTGTGATAGACTTACAGACTTACAGACTGCTGAAATTAACAAGGATGAGGAGACACATGCATATTCTTTTCTATTTTCATTGACTTCCAAATATCATGATATTGAGAATTCAATGATGTATAGCAAGGAGCCTATCACTCTTGAGCAAGTGTGGTAACCATTTAATTCTTGTGATGTGCGGAGACATTTTGAAGGAGACAAAGGGCCATCACTAGCAAGCACAAGATGGGAGGGGTGCTAGACTACATCTATTCAGATTTATAGGGTTGCTGACCTACATCTGCTTCCTTAAGACGCAGAGCCCACAAAATTCAAGTGTGTTTATCTTCTCACCATTCAAAAGGTTGCAGTTGCTCAATATCTCCAGTCCTTGTACACTTA